>JAUBNY010000992.1:935282-971091 GCA_032275445.1 Crypturellus soui | reverse complement strand
GAGCCCTGAAAATTATCGTCTAGAAGATTTGTGTCATCATACACTGTTATAAGATTATCTTTGTTTCAAACCCTGTGTTTAAAGGGGCTGCAGGCAAAGCATTGCAGACGGTTTCTGTGAGCGAGTCTGCTGTGTTTTGTTGTTTGTGCCAGGTAAGGTAACTTTAGATTAAGAGCAAAATGGATTTATTCAGTTCTCGCAGCCGCTGTCCTGCCCGTGCTGTGGACGACTCCTCGAGGCTGCTTGCCCTCGCCCCGCAGCTGCTGGTGGGCGGTTTTGGGTGCCAGCCTGGCAGCATTGAGTCACCAGGGCCCATGTGCAGCGTGAGCGAGGGGCTGGCACCGGGACATCTGGAAACTCCCTGTCACGGGAATCGCAGCTCCTGAGCCAGCCTGTGATGCAGGAAATGAAATCATGCAGTCTCGGGTCCAGCGAGGGGCAGCTCCGTGACGGAGAGTCTCTCGAGAGGGGTGGAAAAACTGGCTTTTTCTTGAGACACCATGTACAAAATGGAATAGGAACAGAATGAAGATAGGAATGAAATGGGATGGAATTTTATTCTGCAGATCCCTTCTGCTTCACAGGTGTCCTCTGGCTGCTCCTGCCTGTAAAGGTAGTTATCATGCTGAAAATCTGCTTGTTAGCAGGGAGACACTCAGTGAGAAAATCTATTTAGAGATTGTTCAGAAAATAAGCTGATCATAATCGCATTTCTCAAAGGTAGGAACTTTGTTGTATGCGATCTCGTAGTAAAGCAGCTGCATTGGGAAGTATATCATGTCAACTTGTGGTGCTAATGAAATCAAAACCAATTTTCAAATATACTTTTAAGGTTCTGAAAGATAAGCAGAAAAGAGAGGAAGACATTTTATACAGAGAATGCTTTCCAGGGAAAACCTAGTTGTTTACAGCTGAAGCAGAAAAGCAAGTGTGAGGGTATGGAGAGAAACCAAGCTCCGCTTTGTGAACATGCAGGAATAAGAGCTGGAGAATTCAAAAAATGTCTAGTTGGGAGCCAAAACAGAGATCAACAACCATAAAACATTATAAAGCTGTTTGACTTCCTGAAGAACATTGCACTGCTAGATAACTAGACGTCTCCCATAAAAAACAATATCAAATACCAGGCACCACCTGTTACTTCAGCAAAGGCTGAGAAAAAGCAAAGCTGCGAGGAATCTGGGGGCAGCGGCGGGGGAGCCTCTCCGGCGCGGGCACCGGCTGGCGCGGCAAACCCAGGGAGTTGTCCGAGCTGCCGCGCGCAGAACCTGCCCAGTCCTAAGGGGCTCCACGTCCCTGATAATGTTTTATCTGGACGGAGGCTCGGTGGTTGGGGTGGGGTTGTGAAATACTGCTTATTTTGAGAAGCTCCTTGTATGGAGAAACTGCCTTAGTTGAGCTTGTGGCACGGGAAGATTTTTCCTTTTGCATCAAGCAGGTGTTTGGGTCAGAACCGTGGTCGCCTGGCAGGTCTGGAAGGTCCAGAGAGCTGCCCCAGTGTAACGGGCTGCAGGGCGGGATGCTGACTGCAGCTGAGGGGCTTTGGGTGACTTGCAAGTGAAGCCTGACCTTTCTCCTGCCACAAATGAAAAACATGAAGTCACTTTAGCTTTAATGCAAAATTTTGGGGATATATATGTTGTTTTTGTATGCAGCTATATAAGCCAGTTAGCAGTTTTCTAACTTGCTCTAAAGATCTATAAATTATCTATACTTAGATGCTGGGTTATACAAAATTTCTTCCACATCGTTCCCTCTTGTGTTTGCACTGCTGTCATCATCAATTGCAGGCACTATGAATCCAGATGGGATTTGTTGAACCATCGGTTTCTTAGGTCTGTGTTGGACGGTTTGGGGTTTTTTTAAGCATCTATAAAGCACAGAAAAATTCTTTCCATTGGAGCCAAAGGAACAGGTGAACCTAATCCAAATCCCCAAAGAATCCGCTAGGTAGGGAACACCAAACCCTGCAGAGCTGCCGCGTGGCACCACGTTATTCTCTGCCGACTTGTGGTGCCGGTGTCTGGGATCCCCAGGGATGGCTCCATAGAGCCGCCCTGCCTGGCCTTTGAGTTTGACCCTGCCAAACCGTTGCTTTCAGCTGGGTGACTTAGCTTTCTATCTTAACAGTTATCATTATCAGGCACGCAGTGATTAAAGATAATTCTAGTTCCCTATTTTTTTTTTATTTTTTCATCTTTTTCTTTTAAATCGGCGTTCCACTTGGTATAATTTCTAAATTGATATTAACATTTAAGATATGTCCAGAGAGGGGTGGATATCTGTGTGTGATGTATTTAACACCTAGGTTAAAAGACGCTTCTTAGAATTTTCTTTAATCCTCTGTTAACTGGGGTTACCTACACTAAAACCTGTATTATCCGTAACTGCGTTATTCACAACGTGTGTCCATCACTTCAAAGCTTCCAGCTGTAAATGGGGGTGATAAATGTCTTTTTGATGAAACTTTAAATCAAAGAGAAATCCTTTCACTTGTGGCCAGAATAGTAAATGGGCATAATCTAAGTCTAAAAACTCCTCAATATTGGAGAATATAAATCCTATGGCATTCTGAAGAAGGCAGTAAAAATCAGCTTTAGACTTGGAAATAATTTAGAAATTCTTATATTAAGATTTTTTTCATAATGCATATCTTTTTGGGTTTTTTTCCAAGACTGTGAGTTATTAAATTTTATTGTATTTTTGTGGTTTGATTTGTTGCCTCTAACTTGTCTATTTGTGCATTCTCTAATGCTGAGGTTCTTGGTTAAATATTTCTCTTGGCCATTGCATTTCACAGTAAGTTGCCAATCACTGCAGTTGTGATAGCTGAGTCAAAATACTGCAGAGAAATAAGAATGTATTATAAGAATATATTTTGATGTGACAGCTGCAAGTAAAGGTTTGGTGTCAGTGGGGTTGTGACAGGAATGCAACGGAATTATTTGTTTGTAATGCAATTGGTTTGAATACATTTGTAATACAATATTTTTATCCTTAAACATCAGTGAAACAAAATGCAGATGCCTTAGACTTGTCAAAGGACATCAACCATCTCACGTTTGTTTGGAGAAAAAAAAAAAAAGAAAACCTGTCACACTAAATGCAAACAGACTCTCCAACTCTTATTTTACTTTGAGAATGAGTTTGATTCCTACTTCTCCCTAGTGGTGATTGAGCAAAGTGCTTAATCACCCAGCTGCCTCGCACATGGAGGATGCTCTTGCCCTGCTCAAACACTCTGCAAAAATGGACAAAATTCTCAAGTTTTCCAGGGTTTAGGGAGAAACAACAAATTGGCTTGATCTGTTGAAGTGTTTATAGCTTGGAGTATTTGGTGACCCGCTGTCCCTCAGGGAGCAAAGGAGGCCTTGTGTCACTGGGGTGCTTTGTCACTGCTGCTGCTCATGGTCTTGGGCTTTGAACTCACCAGTTTCTCGAGACCTTTTGAAGATTGTGTTTAAGCTCTGAGACCTGCAGGCAGGCATTATATCTGCTGAAAATAAAGCATTTTACCTCTGCTTGTGTTAAAATGAGGCTGCTGGCCTGTTGGGAACAAAAGTTGAAGCTCCTGTATAGGCGCTGAAGAGGAGCACTGAATATCCCAGGCCTGCGTTCCTGTACTGCTGCCAGGGCCCAGTTTCCAGGGATCTGCATTAGCTTGGGAATGTGTGTAATGCTTATACTCCCCGTGCATAAACGATTGTTTTTCTTTATAAAGGGAGCTGAAACAGTTACTACAAATTATCCTCTCGCTCATGGATCAGCCCACAGATATCTTGGGTTTAAAATAAAATTAAAAAAAAAAAAAGGTGATGCTTATGTCTTCTCGAAGGGTAGTTGGCAATATCTCCACACCTTTTCGCAGTTGTAGTAAGCTGAGGAATTGTGTCTTTGACAAGTTTACAGCAGTCTGGAGCAGTGACACGTGTGCGCCTCATTTTGAACAAGAAATATAGCAGCGTCACCCTGCATCGTGTCTGCTAGGTGAGTGAGCGAGGAAATAATCGGGCAGGAATTCCTAAAGCTCTGCCTGGCGCCTCGGGAGGAGCTTTCCCTTTCCCGACGTCCAGCTCTCGCTCTGCCCGCTCCGGCAGGCTCTTTGAAGCCGCCTGCAGTTTGGGAGAAAACCAGGCTGTTCAAACACAGCAGTATTTCACATAACTAATACGTCTCTTCAGACGGAGGCAAACATTAGCCAGCCACTTGAATTTACTCTCTGTGCTTAGTGAAAAGCCGTGAATGGGCTCGGCTGCAGGGGCCCGGCCAGGGGATGCTGAGAAAAAATGCAAGGAATTGGACGCTGGAGAAAATATTCTTGTTTAGCGGCAAATCCTCCTGTTCTGACTAGTTACCTCACCGCGAGCGCCGTCCCGGGGCATCTGGCTGGAACAAACAGCCTGGGATTCCTTTGCGTTGGCTTTGGGAAGGTGCGTGCTTAGAGGCGGTGGGAAGGGGGTGCCGGGGGGAGGTCATTCCTCTGCTGCCCCGAATTAGCGCGCGGGCAATTAGGAGGCTCAGCCCCGAGCTGTCTGGAAACCTGCCCGCTTATCTGCCTGGATCTGCGTGTTGTGTCTTTCGGCCAGCCAGCAACACCAGCCTTGGAATGCACTTAATTAAAGGCGGCGCTAGAAAGGTAGCGGTGATTTAGCCAAAGCAGCCGTAATTAACTGATTTTCTCCTTTTTTTTTTTTTTGAGCAAGTGTTGAATTACTCTTCTAAATGGTATATAATTAGTGTTTGTCCTTCCTTGTTCCTCTTTCCCTTCTTTCCTCCTCTTCCAAACCCCTACAGCTTGTGAAACAAATTCTTACCCAAGATAAGTATGCCGTTTCACTTTTCATGCTATTTATCAAAATTACTTTATCAAGATAATCTCTAACTTATTTTCTAATCTTATTAAAGCATGATTATAGTTAACCTCGGGAAATTAGCTGTTGTGAGTACCTCAGACCAGTTTTGGTTGTGAGCCAAATGCTGCAGTCACCTTTCCAGCATAAATAGTTTTAATTCATTTATAATTTGTTTGAAAAATACAAGATATGAGAAGAAAACCTTGGATACTTTTTTTTTTTTATTTAAATGAGCCCTTACAGCCCAGTGCATTTCTTGATTGCCTTTGGGATAGCTGTCACTCCAAAGGGTGAGCTTCTCAGGGTGAGCTGGATCCTAGGAGCCCTTCATGTTCTTCCTAAGTTTGGGGGAAGCATCCTGGTTTCACTATTTATTTTTAGTGTTTCTAATGGTTTGTTTTGAACTACTGTTACAGACTTAGTGCATCATCCATAAATCTCAACAGATATCTGCTCTTTTGACTTTTTAAATAAAGCCCTTTAAAAGAAGCTATTAAAAATACTAATAAGGCTGATTTTAGTAGAAGTGGTGGGATAGAAAAGGAGGTTACTGTAAGTGCCATGTTGATAAGTATTAAACGTGCTCTGCTGTGCAGTCCTGTCTCTTGCTGGCTTTCAGAGCACACCGGCAAAATGCAGTGCAAGGTTTGGGAAGTTTTGCAATTCATACTGGAATCTGTTCTCATAAAGAATGGCTTTCTACTTAGTCTTTATACTGTGCAAAATGAGCCTGTTGACTTCTGTCTCAAACATTACATTCTGGCTCTGGCTCAGAGACTGCTGAATGTCTGTTCATTTGACTTACATTTTGGTTTAATCTTGCAGCATTTAGGTAACTCAGCTTTTTCTCAAATGAGTACAAGTCTTTCAAGACATTCCCAATGGTATGTGCAACTCCTTTCCATTTTCCTGTGTTGCCACCGGTAAAAATGGGAGAAGAGATTTACTGAGTTAAAACTGAACATATTTCCGAGCCTCTGGAGATGTTGCACGTTTGCTAATTGAGCCTTATTTTTCATCAGAAAACACCGCGCACCCGTCGCGACCTGGGAGCATGGCCACGAGCAGCACCAGCGACCCCACGGTTCTGGGCAACGGCAGCGTCTTGTCGGGCGCCGCGAGCCCGGGCGTCATTGTAGCCAACGATGGGGAGGTCGCTGTGCAGCAGCTCCTGTCCAAGGAAGCACCGAGAGCAAAAGCGAGTCCGAATGGCTGCCTGCAACTCAATGGTACCATCAAACCATCTTTTCTGCCTCTAGTCAACCAAAGAACTCAGCAGATGCTGTCACAATGCTGCCACCCTTGCCCGTACCACCACCCTTTAAATAGCCATAACAACAAGCAAGAATGTCATTCAGTGGTTGGCAGCTCAGCACCGTCTCCTGTGACTTCGTGCTGCCTGCAGCCACATACAGAGTATTCAGCATCTATTTGCCAAAAACACGCACCCATCTATCAGCCTGCGTGCTGTCTGCAGCCCGCGCCGTCCTTCTGCCTTCACCACCAATGGCCTGATCATTTCCAGCATCAGCCTGTGCAGCAACATATAGCCAGGATAAGGTAAGCAGGTGAAACTTTGGTTGCTTTTCAATATGTGTAGCTCTTTCTGAGAATGCTTCATTTCATTCTGCTGTACAAGCAGAAAATCAAAAAGGAAGGTAGCCCAAATCTATTCACCAGTGCTTTTCTGTATTACTTTTTTAATGCATTACCTGTTTAAATTGGGCAAGTGGTTGAAATTATTTATTTTTTTCTTACTTGGTTTCTTCTAAACAATAAATCCTAAGTCAGGAAACTAGGTTTGCTGCTCTACATGAGTATTTCTGGAGCCATTCTTCCTGAACAAGAAAGGCTGCTTTTTCTTTCTTCTTGGGAATTGTTTTAACTTAACTTAACAATTTAACACTTGTACAAGGGGCAGTGTGTGCCTATGTTATGAGAGATAGCAAAGTGCAGAGATAGGTAGCACTGGAAAAAAATAGTATACCTGCATAGTCTAATTGAAAAAGACACATTGAAAAATGCTTTACCAACTCTATTCATAAATGTACTAGGTTGGTTTTCTTTGTCAAATCAGCTGTTGTAGTGAGTTGACCTCTTGTATCTTCTGTGTATGTATCTGACAAACTTCAAAGTTGTGCTCGAATTGAGAAATTTTGGATTGTTAAAGGTTTTAGTCCTTTCTCTCCTCCACTTCATAAAATCTTTCCTCTGTCTATCTGTTTTAGAGGTTTGGAGACAGCAGTGCTAGCTACAAGAGAGCAACAATTGCAGGGAAGGTTGGGTACAGCCTGCTGCTACTGGGCACATTCACTCCCAGTCTAGGAGTCAGTCTCTAAAAATCTTAATTCCCCAATGCAAGGCTCTTCTGAGCTGTTTTGTTTTTAGTTTTAGTTGTAATTGGGCCAAAATGGACTTTTTTCACTAGGTTAATAAAAGTTCCCCTTCTCCCTACTATTCAATGTCTACATCCTTGCTTTAGAGCTTGGAGCTGTGAATATTTCTCAGCCAGTTGAATGCGTTTTGTCTCAATGAAATGTGCACACTGAGTTTAAACTTCTGAGAATGAGGTTGGGACAAATATTCAATGTGGAAAATGTCAAAATGAATCAAGTTTTTTTCCTAAAGGTAAAAGCAGCTGAAAAGAAGTTTTATGATATAAAGTCAAAGTCAGCTTGCCTCTACAAGTTGTTCCTCTTACAAGTGGAAAAAAACCTAATTGTTGGAACTGCTTACAGTCACACATGATTTTTCCATCCTGTACTTGATTAAATTTTAAGAAAAGATGAAAACCTTTGTGTGATTCTGCATGCGAAGGTATGCAGGAGATTGAGCATTTATAAAGAAAAGTCAGTCATACTTTTCAAACTGTCAAAGTGGGTTCACTAAATCCTGTATTTTTCTCCCTGCACAGCAGGACTGTTTAATCTTCGACTGTGTTCCATAGTCATGAAAAAGGGAACTAATTTTATCCATAGTCTGGATTCCTGTTTTTACTCTGGAAAAAAGAACCCTGAAAAGTTCTTCTCACATGTAATGAAATAATGTTTTCCGTAGTAGTTCACAAATACTAGGATTTTGTGTTTTAGCTGCTGTGATTAGGATCTTAAGTCAAGATGTTTTCTTCACCTTTTGCTTCTTCACCAATGACATATGTTTGTGAGGATCTGTTTAATAAATGATGATAAATGGTTATCTTACTGCTAGTAGGCAAGGTAAGGACAGAATCTGACCTTTAAAGCATCAGTAGACATTAACTCTTCGCGCTAGCGTACTTTATGTATCCCCATAAATGTTTGCTGCTTCTTTCTTGCACTTCTTTCTACCTAGGGCAACTGAAAGATACTTGCAATGTACCTCATAGGTCAGCCAATCAATTTGTCTTCTAAAAGCCACCAGCGTCTGGTTGCTTCTGTGTTTTTACCTCTAAAGATGAGGTAAATGGGTCTCGGGTCCCCTGCTGTGTTCAGGGAGTTGGGCTTCTGTGCTTATTTTGGCTCCTTTGACTGGCAGTGGCTGTGTTAATAGTAAATGTGCATGTCTGTATCACCTGTGTTATGGACATGGAGCCAAAGGTTGTTGGGTTTTTTTTTGCTCCTGAATACTCCACAGAGTGTGTCTAAACGTTACAGTGTGCTGTTGTGTTGTGAATTCCGTTTATCGTGATGCAAGGCTGCCATTAATGCAGATGTGCTGGTAGAGGCTAACCTGGGGGAGAAGGCAGTTGCAAACCTGCAAATGAACATCCTCAGAAGTACTCTTGCTACCTGATTATAACTTCACAGTGCTGAAGAGAAGAGGTGATAAAAATGTTTGTTCTTCCCTGACGTGGTCAAGTAACTTTCTCTTCACACCTCTGTGTACATGACATTTACACACAGTTTCTGTTCCACACTCTAATGTTAATGTATTTTGAGCCTAAAGTCTGCACAACAGCTTCTTTTCCAGATACTTTTCTTACAAGGCTGACTTGGAATTGATCCAGTTTTATGATATGTGCATGTTTTAATGGGGCTATTTAAAATGCAAGCTCTCATATGATCCAGTAATAAAATTCAGTGTATAGTCAAAATAGCTGTCATTTTGGTTCTTTGTATTTAAAAATATGCATTTTAATATTGTTATAATTTTAAGTCTGAAGGGGAAAAAGATGTTATTAGATAGAGGGGGCGAAAGCTTTTGCAAAATGTATCACTACCGCTTGCAGCTCTGGGCAGGTAACCAATTGTTTCAGCACGACAGGTTTTGTCAGGTTTTTAAGCCCAAGGCTTAACATTTGTTATTGACCTAATATAAAAAGAATGTAGGCCTGGTGTATCACTGTGGATTGCAGTGGATAAAGAAGACAGACTGAAATAATGTCATGCTTGTCCTAGCCTCTGAAAGCTGGCTCGATCTGGGATATTGTAGTGTGTAGAACATGGAAGTTTAAATTAAATTTTAAACTAAATTACATGGGAATGTCATCTGTGCACCATAACTTGAATGTCTGGGCAACTGGTAATTTTATAGATTGATGTGGAATAAAACATTCTTAATATTTATTGATGTACAACTTGGTCATGACAAATGAGTCTGTCTACTATAAAAGAAGGTAAAATAGTTCAACTGTTCATGCTAATCGTTCTGGCAGACATTGTTTTTAGAAAGCTGTTTTTCTGAGATTGGAAGATCTTGTCTCTGGTACTTGAGCTTGGTACTTGAGATTGGAAGAGGTTAGAAGTGTTGTCTTATTCTATGCCCTATATTTAAGATGTAATTTATTCAAATATGTTATTCCCCTTGTGCAGTAATCAGACAATGTCCTTTCTAGAGTGCAATTGTCTGGAGACTCTGCTTTCTGACAAATGGTTTCTAAACTTACCTCTCATGCAGCACGGTGCAAGGAGTTCTTCTCAGTCTCTTCTGGGAGATTTTGCACCCTTTCCCTTCGAGAGGCTCAGGTTTACAATACACTTTTTCTCTGAAGGCAGTTATGTCTCTCCACAAACCTGTGGGCTTCCCAACCCTTGGAAGTGGGAGTTACTGCTGCTCCTAGACTACCATCCTCTTCTGTAATCATCAACATCATTGCCTGAGCAGAAAGTAGAGGTGAGGAAGAGGAACCAAGCAAAGCTGGTAGTCTCTTGTTATCCAGAAGTGGGAGAAGTCTGAAGATGCACCCTGGAGAGCTGGAGGCCAGGAGTTGGGAGCCGCTACGCCAGGAGGACACTGTGCAGTCCACCAGCACGTTTAATGGGATAAAAGCAGGATAAATAATAAATGATTGCATATTGTAGCAAGCAGAACTAAATGCTGAAGTAAAGCAGTATAAAACCAGAAAGCTCTTAATTAAAATTGTTGCTTGTGTTTTTCAAAATACATTATTTATATGTGCAATTTGTGTAATTCAGTAAGTCGTGATAGATTTGCGGACAGCGTGTGTGCACACACTCCTGTGTACAACTCTTGTCTCCGATACCAGAGCACCAGAGTCTCTCAGACTTGTATGTGAACTTACTTGAAAAGCTGTAGTTGAAACTACCTGTGTCATTGCTGACCTTGACACCAGCTCTTTTGGAGTCTCCTGTGTAGTACAACTGTGAACACTTAAGGCTGTGGACTCGCAGGCAAAAGAAAGAGGACAGAAGGGCAAGGAGCTGCAAGAGAAGTGCTGGTATTGCTGATAAGGAAACTACTCCAAGTTGCCTCCGAGTAGAGTATTTGCAGTTCTGCGAGACTGAGCCCATAAATTCATGCATGGATTCCTCGCTCAGAGTGAACCTGCTCTGTATCACCCACCATTATTTACATTTCAGGACTATATTGTTAATATTTTTGGCTAACGCAGATAAGTAAAGAAGATCCCTCTGTAAGGCATCTGAATTATCTCTGGTAAATAGATAGGCTTTTTACAAGTTGCTAAGTTTCTATAGTAAAAGCCACATGTGATCTCTGCATGATCACACAGTTATATTAAGCCTAGGACATAAAAAGAAAATCAGCTTAAACTGCACAGAATCATTAGTTTGACTAAAATTTAAGACGTGGGAAAATACATAGATCCTTCCTCATCCTCTGTCCCTCAGGTTTTAAACTTTTAGTTTCCAAAGCCTTTCTCAGCAGCGCTGCCTGCTACGTGCTTCCTTTAAGGGAAGTGGAGTTTTCCACATCATTCCCAGCCTTCAGGAGTTAGGGACTTTATGAGCACCCAGAATCCCGTTCCGTTGGAATAACGGCTCGCGACAGCGCGCAGGAGCGGCCGGGCCGCAACTAGAGCCTGAATTGCGGGATTCAAATATCCCATTTGCTAGACTGATATTTTAAGCAGGGCGAAACCATAATACTTCAGAGTCAGGAAACTGTTAAAACATTAATATCTTCCAACTTACTGGACATCTTCTGTTCAGTTGGATTTAAGTGTTTTTTTAAACTGTTTTGGCACTGCAGATTTATGTCACTGTCCTGGGATTCAGGGTTCTGCTGTATGTCATGTATTTCTGTGCCACACACTGTTTAAACAGCATTACAGATATACCTCAGTACTCCTTAATTAACAATTTAAGAAGGGAGTTCTATTAAAATGTGTAGCTGAAAAGCTGTGAAGTGAAGCTAGAGCATGATAGGTGCCTCTTACTCATTTTATATTTTGTCCCTAGTTACTTGGTCCAAAAATTAAAATGAGAAAGAAATAAAAAGCTCTTGTTTTTTCAAAAAGCAAGGGAACATTTGCCAAATACCAGTCTTAATAACAAGACTTTGTTATGAAACAGCTCCCTGCTTGATTCCAGGAAAAGGATAATTGTTATCTACTGCATTTTGCAAGGCTTGCTGAGCTGATTCCACGGTATTTTATAATACAGCTTCACATTTCAGCAGTATTAACTGTTCACAGAAAAATAGTAGTTTGCACATACCTCTATATTTTTCAAAAACTGTTAGATTTTCTATATTTAATGCATTATAAATTATAAGATTCTTTCGTTTTCACTTTTATATGCAACATGTGTTAGTGTCTTATATACAATACATACATTTATACTATGCTCAAAATAAGAAACTCATTCCTTTGCTGTTCAAGGGTAAAAGTGCATATCTTCTAAAAAAAATTCTTAGTTATTTGATGGTTGTTTCTGAACCATTTTCTCAGCCTTCAGCAACTAAAAGGCAGACTTTGCCTTTCACTTTGCTCTACTGTTTGTCAACACAGAAATGTTCAGTATGTTGCAGATATCTTGAAATACCTGGACTCATGTCATGGATTAGAAGTTCGTGCATGTCAGTAATTTGTATGAGAACAATAAAAATTCCAATATCTTTTTTTTTTTTTCCTTATTTAAGCTGTTGATTCCATACTAAAATAGAAGTTCCTTATCCAGCGGTTTCTCAGAATGAGGAGGCTGGAGGCAAATGGAAACCACAAATTAGATGCTCCCTTTCATGTCACGCTGTTGAGAGCCCAGTAGCAAACTTAGGGATTTTAATGCAGTTGAGAAAGGGAAAAGGAATGTGAAGCAGCCTCATGCCTCCTCCTGAACCTCTGAGCCCAAACAGAGGCTCTCTGCTGTGCAAGGAGGGAGGAAGAGCTCTCCCCGTGACCAGGTTAAATGTTTCTTTTTCTTTTTTTTATCTTTTCCTGTTTTCATAGGAGTCATCACATTGAGCTGTGCTTTCTCATTTTTAATTTCTCTTTCTTAGCCAGGTATCTCGCACAATGTTAATGCAGGAGGTTCGTTCTGGTTTTGCCGAGTCCTTCGTAGTTCCCCTGATGATTATTGTGCCTCGTCAGCCAAACAAGCAACACGCCACCCCCCTTGTTAGCCCTGCCTAGAGCTTAAAGCAAAGGGCTGGCACAAAGTGACCAACATGCAAATAAAAAAAATGCCATTTATAATTCAGCGGGTGATCAAATTAAAAATAATATGCTTAGAAAAAGGAAAAAAAGGAGTACTCTTAAAAGACTTGATTCGTTAGGTGTAGTCCAAAGGATTTCTGCAGGCTTTAGTTGCACTAATTAAGTATCTGTCTTGATTTCAGATTGCTTTGAACGCAGCATTTATGTTTTCAGTCAAAACCAGCTCTGGTGCCTGCTCTGCTGTGAAGACAGCTGATAGACAGACCTGGGGGCTCTGGCCCCTCGGCCCCGGGGTCTGCGAGAGGCAGAGATCATACGAATTCCCAAATGAATTTCTTGTGCCCTGTGTCCCTCACCTTCCCTTGGATGACGGAGCACCTAGCACTTAACCAGTAATCTGCTGGGCCTTTGAACTGTCTCTTCAGAAGATATAATTAACTGGCAATGCAAGAGAAATGGTAAAAAATGCAAGTGCTTTATTTAGTGCTAAATTGACTGGAAAACTAGCATCAGCTGTCGTCCTGCTTGAAAAGGCCACGTCTGTGTGGTGCTTGAGACCACTTTTAAAACTGAGCATTGAGGTGTGCGTTACGTCTAGAAGTACTGGAAAAATGCACGTGGAGGAGTAGCCAAAGAAAGATACTTTGTGGGCATGATTGGAGTAGATATAGTTGTTCCCATTCACTATTAACAGTAGGTAACAGTAAGATTCAAATGAGAAGCAAGGCCACACTGCAAAACAAAGAGGGAAAGTCCAAACGAAGCACCACGGGCTCTGTGGTTTTCAGCATTCCTGCAGGGCTGCTCTTGGGAAGGGCTGGGAAAGCCCTGCTCTTGGAAGCCTTCCCTTTGCCTCCCGGGCAGTAGTGCCGAGTGAGAGTTGACTTGGGAAAGATGCTGGGACGTTGCCATAATCATCTCCAACTCATTCCAGAACCATTTGTCCTTCCTCTCTGATAATATTTCAGTGTCTCCTTCAGCCCCTGGTAATTAATAATTGATGTACATGCTTTTAAGTAGTAAAAGATGCTTAAACAGCAAAAGAATAAAAAGGAAATACAGGAGGAAAATATGCAAGAGCAACATGCCCGAGCAATTTGGTGTTAACTAGTTTTTGCTGTGCCAGGATTGCTGCAAGCGTTCTTCCGTTCATACCTGCTGAATAAACGAATTTCTACATTTTGACTGATAATGTGAAATACAAATTGCCTAGTACTAGTATATTTTACAGATAGGAAGGAGTGAAAGGCAGAAATCCTAAATTACCAGTACTGGTTGCATTGAGAAAGGTTAAAACATCTACTTTGGAAGCTAATTTTTCTTTCTAGCAAAGCCAGAAATGAGTGTATTCAATTCGAAAATATTAGAAACTCTCTGCAGCTTTTCCTATATTTTCTGTTATGCCAATGGAACACCTTTCTGCAAAACTCTTATGTTACATTTCCAGTCATCAGATATCTAGTACATTCATTCAAGGTGAATTTTTCTAATTTTTGACTGGAAAAAAAAACAGAAGTAAAAAATTTAATTATATTAAATCCATTTTATGGTCAGCTGGCTAATTTTACAGTTTGGTTAGATGAAAAGTAGAATTTGTCCCTATAGTCAATCAGGTATTCTGGGAGAAACTCTTGGGTCCTGTGCTCTCTTGAAAGAAGCTCTTTGTTGGGTGGAGGTTGTCTGAGCTTCTGGGACTGTGAGAAGCAGAAATGACCCCCCTGGTATCTGCGTTCCCAAATTCTTGTGTCTGCAGGGGGTGAAAGATGAACATCCACCACGAGGTGCCACCTGTGGCGCGCTGGAGTCTCCCAGCGTGCGCATCCTAAGGGTGAGCTGTGGATTCCTGCAAGGAGCTAGAGAGCAGCCATTGCGGAGAAGCACCCGGATTAAAATGGAAGACCCTGAATGGCTCTTTCATGCCCTTCGCTAGGGGCTGCATTTTGGTTTGTGTGCGTGTTGTGATTTGGAGGGTCATTGTTAATTTCCTGTCTGTCGGAGAAACAAAAGATGCGACCGTGACCCTGCATTTCTCCATTAAACGGGGAAATGTAATAAAAGCAGCTTTGAAATAAAATATTTCTGAGGAAGGAACTTTTTTTGCTCGTGAAACTACTGAAAACTACTCTAGTCATCATTTAAATCCCAGAACATATCTATTAATTTCACTGTAATTAGAGAGAAAAGAAAAACGACTAATGGTTTTAGACTTGTGACGGATCTTGAAATAATATTAGTCTGCTCCAAATTAGCTGCTGGCTTGTTTTCAACTAGTGATTCATGCTGGTATTTTGCTAAGCCTTTTTTATTGTCTTGAATAGTTCTGACCTTTTGTTTAACTTGCCAAGCAGTACTATATGTAGTCCCCCCTTTAGTGTTTCAGAAAATAAAGGAAAGCATGAATAACTTTCCTTAAACCCTCTGAAGAAGGTTTATATACTTTATAGTTATGAACGTTGCCACTTAGAACTGGGATGATCCATTTTAAGCATGTTTGATGGTAGTTTTCTTACCAGTAGTTTTTGAGAACTATTTTTAGAAGTGGCTGGTATCCTTGAAGAGAGATTTCTGAGGGGAAACAAAGGCATGTAGAAATTTGTAGAAGTTTTAGTATATAATAAACCATGCATTGATAGTCAGTTAATCACTATAACTTCCAAATGAAAATATGTAAGCACAGGATGTTAATCTGATCACACTGACTTTTTTGCATATCAGTTAACCATAAAGAAATGTGCATTCCTGCCGAGCTAATCTGTTGTATGCTGCTGTGAACTGCAAGTTTGTGATTGTGTCAGAACTACCTTTCACTTTTGCAAAGTAGGTCAGTAAAGTATCAGTTTAACATTTAGTAGCAGAAAGTGAGCCAGGTTTTGTTAAGTATGTAGAGTGCTTGCAAATGATGGGCAAAGGATTCTGCTTTTACCTGTTCTGTGGGTCTTGTAAAACCTAAATTTTCAAGGTAAAATTTAAATCAGTAATAGCAAGGATCTCTCAGGCAATGATTTTATTGTCATTTATATCATACTTACCCCTGCTTCCCTTCCTTATTTGTTCTTGCTGTGGACATAGATCCACAGTTGGAAGTGAAGGCGTAAAAGGATACAGGAAAAGGAGACAGGCGCCTTCCTAAAGGATTCCTAAAGCTTGGACTCTCCACTGTAAAAATATGAGTGGACATCTGTAATGCAGTTGCCAGCTAGTTTCTTTATTTTGATCTATGTACTTCACTGGCTTCAGTCTGCTTAATTTTATGCATAAAAATAGCCTTATGCTTTATTGGAAGTGATTAACAGGTATAAGGTTAAACAAACCTGCAACATCATTTTTTCTGTCTTTTTCCTTGAGATGAAGTAGCAGCTCATTTTAGATCATCTCACTCTGGTAATACACAGAAAACAATCCCTTTGGAGTGCTCCTTGAGTGTGAAACAAGAAGAAATTATTTGCATTTTTCTTACTCTCATTAAAAATTAGATAAAAGCAATTTATCAAAAACAGTAAATCCTCTGTCTTGATTGCATCATGCTTCTGCTGTGTGTTGTCTTATAATTCCTTTCTAGATGTAAATAAACAAAGTGATGTGCAGACAGAGGCAATAAACACAGCAAAATTGAATAGCATCAAGAGTGAGTTCATGCTCAGTCTCACTGCTGTACAGTGCAGGAGAAAGGTAAAACGAGAGGCCAGCAAAGGGTTTGGGGCACTTAAATCCCTTGGATTTGTTGGCTGAATGTTTGCTTCAATTGCTAAAGCGATAGGGCAGGTAGACGTTATATCTTGTGTAAATGCAAAAGCTAGCTTGATATTTAAAGCAATTGAAGTTTTTCTCCTGGGTCAATGATTTGCTGAAAACACTAGGATTTTCTTCCTCTGCAGGGATTTAGCTGGTATTGTGTGTTCTAACGGAAGGTGCACAACGTGATGTGTATCTTGTTCTATCCTGCAGGGCTTTAGCTTATCCTTGAGTGTAGTCATGACAAAAAGCCATGTTTTATCGCTGCTTGTAACCAGATCTGCCAAGAAAGGAATAGCTTCCCTGTGGCAAAGTGTTGGAGTTAAACACTTCATAATCCTGTGACAGGAGAGTCTTTGTATTGATATTTTTTTCAGTAAGTACAGCCATTTATTGTAACATAATATTTTTGACTGAAGTTAATTTTGTGGTGTGGTGCAAGAAAGAAGAGTTAGTGAGCTAGTAGCTTTTTAATTAATTAGCTATTTATTTAAGTGATGATAACCCCTGTGGTAGGTCAGCTGCTCCAACAGCTACACAAACACATTTAGGTTTTTATGCATTTAATCTTATTTGTATCAAGATAATAATAGGTTTCTCTTACAAATACTTACATGAGAAGAGCAGAATTGAAATTATGTAAAACATAATGTTTGCCCATACTGCCATAGTTGGAGTTGATAGAGTCTAAATAGCCGTCAGGAAGGACAGAAGGAAGAAAAGCATCGGTAGACCAGGAGCTGAGGCGGGTAGTAAAGGGCAGTCGAATACAGCCCATCATTTGATTTCCCCTTGGGTTTCCATCGTTGGCACCACTCGTGCTGAGTGCTCACCAGTGACGGGAGCTCTGTAGCAACCTGCCTTTGCTAGTCCCATCACAAACAAACGGGATGTCGTGTCTTAGTGTCAAGCCTAGGACTACTGAGGAAAGAGGTAATTTAATACACGGATCAAATCGAGTTCTGTTCCAGGTTTTCCAGGAGGATAATGTACTTAATATAACTTTTTTTTTCCTGACATAATTTATGGAATTCACCATTTCTTTCTCATGTAAACTGATGAAGATTTTTGTTTCTTGTCTTGACTTTTTTTTTTTTAAAGTTAGTGGTGTTATTAAGCTGACTAGATGGAAGCCTAATATTTCAAAAATTAGACATAGCAGCATTAATTAAGCAGGAAAGACCTGTTTTTGCAATGCATTTCTGTATTTGAGAGCATAACTAAAGAATTTTTTGGCATAGTTTTCAGGGATAGCTTTTCCTATTGACTGATATAATAGAGTCATCACGACAGCTGCAAGGGATTGGTTACACTGCTGGAATTCATTCTGGGGGACGCTGTTGATTTTTATGCATGCTTTTTGAAGCAAAACAGTTTGATAGCAGGTGTGACCCTTAACCTTCCCTAACTTTGAAGAACTTAATCATCATCATTTGTTCAGCACTGAATATATTTTGCAGGTGAAGGAAACAAGAGGGCAAGGTAGCTTCATTTTGATGGGAACCAAGGGGGAGGAGGAATGGTTATGTAGGTATCTGTGTCCTGTTTTATGCACCAAATCAGCTAGTTTTTGAAAGTTCTGTCTAAACCAAGTTATAAGTTCTACTAAAAGCATATTTTTTTGCTGTGTAGTTACAGGGACATAATGGAAATACAGTGAGGCTTTATGGAGGAAGTGGCACCACGTGTGCATTTGAAAGCAAACTTGGAGGTATCAGAGGGACTGGGACAGCCGTGGCAGCAGATGCTGGATGGAGACACTCCTGCCTCAGGGCCAAAGGAGTGTCCTTACTCCAGCAAATGTGTCCTGGGTCTTGCCATGACTGGGGCAGACTTTGGCCACCTCCATCCCAGCATCCTGTTAATCTGAGGATTAGATAGTCGTGTGGACCCGGCTGCATGAACCATATTCCCACTTTCCGGAGCCCTGGGAAGGTCCGTGGTGATGCTGGGTAGCTCAGGCCTGCGCCTTCTCCATGGGAGTTAATTCTCAGTTGAGTCAGACACTTATTTCTTCAACCTTGTAGATTAACTGTGTTGTAAAAGCGGGTGCTAGATTTGATTGATCCAAGTATAAGCAAAGCGATTTTATCTGCCAGAGTAAACCTGATTAGCCATATAAACCTTTCTCCAAATAAGTATAAACCCAAGTTACAACAGTCCTTGGATGACTGTTGGTTGTGCCAAATAGCTGTATGGTGTTACTGTTCGTGGTGGCAAGGCCTGCTGTGACCTGGGTGAGGGAGGACTCATTTTCAAGAGGCAGAAATGTTTGACAAATAAAGGCTAAAAATTCATTACTGTGTTAAGAATAAAAGTTGTTGTGTCTACTTCTTTCTAACTTGCAAACATGAAGATGTCTGGTGCAATTACTAAAATCTGTTCTCTGACTCAGTTTGTGTTTTTATTCCCTTTTCCGTGGAAGCATGGAGTCATAGTTTGTGTTTGGAGCTATACCTGATTCTAGCATTTAGGCAAAGCAGCTATTTCTGGCTCCTTTGGTGATGCATTAATGCATGAAAGACTCCTCTGTTTACGTGTTTCTCTTCAGACACAGTCCTATTACTGCTCACCTCAGATTTAAATCCTGTGACTTCTTCATGTCTTAAAAGGACTTACAGGTTATTGATGAAAGTTATTGATGAAGGTTATTGATGGGAATTAGGACTTCTATTTTTCCACATCTCTTTTAAAGGAAAAGTCTATGTGAAACTTAAGGATCCAATAACTAAAAAAAGAAGTGCTTGCTGAACAGCAGCAAGTATGAATAATTTGCTTTTGGTTTTGCTTTTCTCTTATCTATCAAAGTAATAGTATTTGTATTCATTTTAATAAATAACAAAAAAGCTACATAAAAGGGTATTTCACATAAGTACCTTCGGTCATTCTATTTTTTCTAATTATGGAAAGACAAAATTACGACCAGAATCACTTTCTGTGATGGAACTACAAGGACAACTGAGAAGGTTCATGAATTGCAATGTTGGAAGATGGTGTTTTGGTTGTCTTTTTCTAGCAAATGCAAACTTTGTCATATTTTCTATGGTTCTGAATTGGTATCTTGTTAGTTTATTAGGTCTCTTATTGAAAACCTGAAAAGCTTCTCAAATAGTAATCCTGAAAATCAGCTGCCTCAGATGCCACTTTTGAAAACCCAGCTGTCTTTGTAGCTATAATTATTCTCTGAATTGCTTGTTTGCAGAAGCGCAATTGAAAATGATTGTATGCTTTTTAAAATAATTTTTATTCTTAAATATCTCTTTTTTTGCTGCTAATCTGTGAAATAGAAGAATTAAAAAAATTAGTATGTGCGTGTATTTTTTGTGTATTTTCAGTAATACATTTTTTTTCTTCTTTCCAGACCAGCCAGACCATTCAAGTTACCAAAAAGGTAAGGTGTGTTCCTGTCATATATGAGACTTACAAAATTACAAAAGCAGTGAATAAGCTAGAGGCTAAACTGTATCTCCGTGCAGTACAAGATAGAGGGAACATTCAGTGGAATGTTGTTCAAAAACATTTAAAAAGCATTCTTGTTCAAAAGAGGCTGAGCAAATTTGATGTACAGCAGGCCCGCAGATGGCCATGAAAAGGAGTGGGCAGACATGTGTTTTTTCGCATCTCTAGTCAACAGCTGTGAATCCTGGGGAGCATAAACATCATTGACCACAGAAGGTGACCAAACTTGCACAACCCGCCAAAGTCGTCTCTTCAAAAATAGCCTCTCCTGTACACTGGGCAAGAATTATAAAATTTAAGGCATATTTCCTTGTGCCTTGTGTGCAAACTCTTGAAGATATTTTTGACTATGGTGTTTTCCATTTTGTTTCTTTGTGTATGTGTGTACGCTGTCTGCACCAATTTTTTTGATTAAGGGTTTATTCTGAGAAACTGCTTGGTTTCATCAATAACGATAAAGCAGCCTGACAGAAAACTTCGGAATAGGTCACTGTAAAGAGCTTTTCTTCTTCTAAAAGCAAAGCAGAAAACCCACACAATCAAAAATGGCAGATCTGGACTACACATACTCTGAAGAATAGCAGAATAATGGAAAACAACAGAGTAACTAATTTAAAACTATTCATACATTGATAATAGTAAAAATAAAGAATCTCAAATAAAAATACTTTAAAAACATAATCCACCTTTGAGATGTGACATTCAGTAAAGAACAGGCACATTCTTCACTAAATAGATCTTTCAGGCTATGTAAATTTGTTCATTAATATAAATTCAATCACACTTCCATTGCTTATGGCGACCTCTTTGCTATACTGAAACTTTATGTAGTATGAACATGTCTCTGTATGAGACTGAATAGTGGTTTAAACTGAGTATTCCTGTGTAAAGGTGCTGAATCAAAGCGGCAGTTCTTCTGCAGCTTAAAATGGGAGGGAAAATGGAAACTTCTAAAATAATAATAATAATAATAACAATAATAAGATCTGGGTCTTGGTCATCTGTGTGAAAATTACATGAATTTGTTGTCTTTAGTGGTACCAAATGAATGAGATTAATGTAGTTGAATTGCTTATTGTATCTCCTAAGCTTTTTTAGTTCTGCTTAAAACATGTAAGTACTTTTTCAAGTGTAGGAAAATAGCAGGAGGAAAGAAATAAATCAGAACTATATATATTTTCTTGATACAAAGCTACAAGGCATGCATTGCCACTCTGACAACTAGATTGAAAGCAGGGAATGACTTGGCATAAAAGAGATTTCATTCAGACGAGAATGTTACAGTTATTGCAAATTCATCATTTAGTAGTTGTCGAGTTTGGAAAAGAAGATGACACGTCAGTGTAGCCATGTGCCCAGCTAGTTGCCTCGCTGTAGTTTTTATTAAGCATCAAAAAAGCAGGAGATTAATGTCATGATTTAGGAAAATACCAAAGTATTTGCTTAACAGTAAGGCTGTGCTTTCTGAAAGTGCACGATTGCTTGTGGACTTTTCTGTTCTGTTCTGAATCAGAAATTATCAGGCAAGTGATCGTTTACATTGAACCTCAACCTAGGCAGTGGCTTACTTTTCACAGAGAAAATACCAACTAAACACAAATTATACCTTTTCAGTGCAAGAAAAATAAAATAACTACCATCTTTCTTGTTACTTATACTCATCTGGGATATAGGCTATCTATCTATAGACAAGTTGATTACTATATTCAAAAACTATATTCAAAACTGGTATTTAAAACTATAGAGACTTTTTTTTTTCTTTTGGGTTATAGGCTCTACTTTCAAATTGATTTTCTCCTTTTTAAGTGTGATATTTTTCTTAAACTTTCCAGAAAGAAATGATGATATTTTTTATCATTAAATATTTAACAAACCATTTGTTTCCTAATGGTTCCTAGGTGTGGATAATATCCGTGCCAAAAATTAAGTATAAATTTATGGGTGAAGTGTTAATAATTCATGCTTGGTCTTAGACGACAGTTTCACTGCACATACGCGAATTTTAGTGTGAATGCATTTTTACATAAACAATTGCCACGGCCGTTTTCATGCCTGAACACGTACAACATAAACATTTATTTCAGTAACTTACAATAGTAACACTTAATGTCAGTAATGTATGTCAGAATCCCGAAAAAACCCTAGCAGTGTTCGGCCCCGAACGGCTTCTCGTAAGCTTGGGAAGCTTCCGCGGTGCCTGACGGGCTCTCCCCTCGCCGCAGCTACGCCGCGCTCCTCGCCGACTGGCCCGTCGTGGTGCTGGGCATGTGCACGGTGCTCATCGTGGTGTGCGCCCTCGTGGGGATACTGGTGCCAGAGCTGCCCGACTTCTCCGACCCGCTGCTGGTAGGTACACGCGGGCACTGGCCCGCGGGCGGCTTCGGGAGGCTCTTTCTGCAGGGATAACGGCAAATGTGGGGGGAAAGGACATCTCAGTCAAATTGTTAAAATTTCTTTGAAAGTCAGGCCTGCCCAGACAAGACTCTGGCTCTTGATGTGCCTTGGTTTAGTGGGCATCTGTGTCTAAAATTTGCAGTGTAACCTACTCTGTTTGGGATCTAAGAACTGAATTGGCCGTTTCATTGCTTTACTATCAAAATCTGGAAAAAGAATTTCACCCGCTAGGAATCTTTTCGGGAATCAATTTTCAGAAAGATTCCATTAGTAGTGAGCCTATACAAGTAAGTATTTTATGATGAATACATGAAAGAAATTTGATTTAAGAGCCTGGCAATTTCTCTGCCATATGTGAGCATAGTCAGCTAGCTGAGGGCGATGCAGAGAGGCGGTTGTGCCTCGAGCAGTTAGTTATGCACCAGCTCCAGCGACGGTGTGGTGCAGAGAGCTATTCAGAGCTCATATGTCCTGCAACAGAACTTCTATACATTGAACAATGTAAATTCATCCCAGTTAGAGTTATAGATAATAGGCACAGCACAGCCCAGACCATACGTTCCAAATCAAGTTTCAAAGAGTGAGTGCCAGGATCTATTAAAGAGCCGTCTGGGGATGAAATCATATCCATATTGAAAGACTGAAAGTAATCTTTATCAGATTCCGTTAAATTCTGGGCTCATTTCTTACTTTTCCTGTGCTATATTACCCGTGAGTAACTTTCAGGACCCTTATGGAAAAAGTTGTATTTAGTTATTATCCTCAAATATAAATATAACATTCCCATGAGTTATTGGTCTGTTGCAGTACAGTATATCTGTACATGCACATTATACAATAAAGGATATTTCTTAACACAGTCTGCAGTTATTCAAATTATGATTAAAAGTCTCTTTAAAGATTGTTGTCACATAGATTTTATTCTTGGAGAACTAGAAAGATATACTTTATTAGGACTGAATAGATTTATTTAGGATTTTTAAATGATATTTAATCAGTGAAGAATGATAATGAAGATACAGAAGAGAACAGTGTAGAGCATGCTTGCTCTGAAAACTAAGAACGAATGTGTTAAACGTTGCCATACATTAAGTAATCATAATTTCTCAGGGATATAAATGGTACACACAAAAATTCTTATCCCTTGTCAGTCCATGCAGTTGGTCATTACTTTGTCAAACTGCCCTGTCTTAGAAGCATTTAACCTTAAGCATAGATGCCTGGAATAACTATGCTTCATATTGAAAACCATCATCTTGATCACGTTTCCACATGAAATGTATTAATGGAGTTTCATAATATTCTCCCTTAGGGTTTTGAACCAAGAGGGACGGCAATAGGACAGAGATTGGTCACATGGAATAATATGGTGAAAAACACAGGGTACAAAGCAACACTGGCAAATTACCCTTTCAAGTATGCAGATGAGCAGGCTAAAAGGTAAGAACTGGAATTCAAAATTCATCTTATTTATTGTTTTTATTGCTTAAATGGAGCTTGCTTCAGTACCCTTTGAAGTTAATGTATATGTTGCCACTGATTTCAGTGAACACTGAGTCTTACCCTCCAAGTTCTTTAAGGTCTTTCATATGGAGCTGGTTAAAGTTTCTTGTCACTTTTGTTTTCTCGTTGAGTTATCACTCTTTTCCAATACTGGGCTCAATGTAATTTCCTTTGAAGTCTCCAAAAACAGAAAGTGTAATGAATATTGCAGCTCCTGAATACTAGAGTCACACTGACAAAAAAAACTTTTTTTTTTAATGCCAGTTATGAAGAGGCATGATTGTTCGGGTATGCCTTTTAACGTTCCTTTTGCTAAGATAAGGTAAAAGTATTTATTCTGTTTTAGTCATCAGGATGACAGATGGTCAGATGATCACTATGAAAGAGAGAAGAGGCAAGCAGAATGGAACTTCCACAAAGATACCTTTTTCTGTGATATTCCCAGTAAGTAGAGAGTATTATTATACAAAGAAGGCTAAAAACTGTTGCCAGTAGAATGATTTCTGAACCATTCTTTACATTTTGTGCCTTAATATTAGGGAAAGTATTTCTTGCTAGATATATTTGTGGTAAGTACCTTCTTGATGTCTGCAGAAGCCTTTGAGGAAATCAAACTGAAGTGTTGCATTCAACTGGTATGTCTAAGGAAACAACTATACTTCCTTAAATTGCTTTCTTTAAGTGCTTCCATTTCCTTTAAACTTTTTATGAGTTGTTGTTAATACTGATCATTGTAAAAGTGGTGTCTTGAATATATATGCCTACAGAAGTTGCACCTCGTTCACCCTAAGAAAACAGTGTTTTATCTGTGCCATCAACACATCAATATAATTCTTAAAAAAAAAAAAAACTAAACCAAAATACTTTTCCTCTTTATGTTTTTATATGCTCTTTTCTCAAAAACATCCACAGGTCACATCCTGTTCAGGGATTTTTTTTTAATATTTTTAAAAACTTAAAACTAAAGGTCTGTGAAGATGTTTAGTTTCAAGAAAAGAGGTTATGTTAGCAAGTATATCTGTACTGAACTTCTCCCAAGACGTGCTGCAAGACTGTGATAGTCCTTTCTGTGAGACAGCCTGTGTTAGCAGGGATAGGCCCTACTTTGAGACTTGGGCTTTTTGCTGCTGCATCAGTATGTGACCTGCTGCTCAGTGTGTGAGCACTGATTGCAACATGCAAACATAATTGTGTAATTGTTTGTTTACATTCCTTAATATGAGAGAGCAATAACTAGGAAAAATAGAGGTGTAAAATAGATTTTTTCTTATATCTAATATAAATTAGAGGACATGCACAAAGTCGTCAAAGCTGCTCCTATGGGCAAAACTGAATTAGAATAATCAGGGCTCCCATGAGGATGAGCAAATGTGTCTGAAATTCCACTGAGCATCAACCACAGTTTGAAGCAGAATCAACTGCTCTTATCCTGCCCGTTGTTTTTTTTTTTTTTTTTTTTTTTTTTTTAAGTCTCATTCGTATTCTTTCCGCTGCTGTTTCTGTATACCCTCCATCATAGCTGTCATGACACAATTGTGCTTGTATGGGAAGGTTTGCCAGTACGGTATGTAAAGAAAACACTTTATTACCTCTTGACCAGTATTTGTCATCCCCGGTGTCCTTCTTTGTCTGCTCCAGGGTCATCAGATCAGCTTCCCTGATCCTAAAGCACAGTAAAGATCTTAAAGCAGAACTCCTGAGTCTTGTCATCACAGCTTTCTGAGAGGCAACAATTTCCCAATGATTTGGCCAGTTCCCAACAAAGGGAAAAATTCAGCCTTTCATATTTGAAGCATTGCAATTAAGCTGCTAATGTTTCTTAACCCAAAGTACCATAATGTGCTATACAGTACCATAGATATGTGGGTGTGGGTGTATATGTTTCCCTTCTGTGCAATGATCTTGCTGCTACTAAGTAATAATTTTCTTCCTAAAAGCTGTCTCTTAATAAATGTGATTTAGTTTGTAATTTAAGTTGTGTGTTTATCTAAAATGTAGAATTCTTTAAAAATGGCCTCAAGGATATCATGACAATTTCTACTGCAGTCATTCACTTCTGAAGCAAAAACATTCTTGTAGAAACATCTTCATAATTATTATTTATATTCCCAAATGTCTCACTGAATCAGCCTTTGATTACTATTATCTGTGTGCTGCCGTTATGCTGTGCCAAGAATTTCATAGTTTGCTGATTAGATCTTTTGATTTTCATTTGTTTGTCATATTTCAGAAGATAGTTTGCCAGGATAGCAGTCTGTAGAACTTAGTAGTAGAAGTAGTGTTTAATATTTAAGATGCCATATTTACTACAAGCACTTTAAGGAAACTGAAACTTTTGTGTGGACTGAAACTTGTTTGTAAGTGAGGTGGATGCCCATGATCTGACAGAGATTTCATCTCTCATCTGAACGGTGGGATTTTGCTTCAGCCCTTGATACCAGAGACCCCTGAGTAATCCATAAACCTTCCTACTGTACTTTCAGGTGACCGCTATTCACGAGTGGTATTTACTTCAACAGAAGGAGAGAATTTGTGGAATTTGAATGCAATTAAGTCAATGTGCAATGTAGATAATTTGAGGGTAAGTAAAGATGCTCTTTCATTTGTTTAATATGCAAGTATGAACAAGTTTCAAAGTCTGTTTTCATACCCATTACAGTTTGACAGCATATGAGAGTGTTTGACATTGTCCACCTCTTTCTCTGGTGATCAATCTGCATGCGGAGGGTTAACAAACAGCTTTCAATTTATACAGTCAGATTATAGGCAGGAATTTCTTTGGGTTTTGCTACTAATGCAAACCCAGAATGGGGCAGGCTAGGGTTGCTTCAGAAGTTTAGTACAGAACGCCTGCAGCAACTTAACTTGTGCTGTGTATTTCCTCTTAAGATACTATTCCATGGACTTTTGTTCATGTTTCCCAGAAAATATTTCAGTTTTCCTTGTGTTTCCTCCTTTAGTTGAACTGGCTGCATCTTCATAGCATATGCAGTGCTCTCTGGCAGGCAGTGGGTCTTTAGATTCATGAAGTCTAAAGGCAATAGGTAGCAGCTGGACAGCGAAGGAACATAGATACTGTATCTAAACAAAGAGCACAATTAACTAGATCTGGCTTTTGATGCTCTGAGAGGGATATTAAATTTTTCTTTTAAACTGAGAAAATGAAATAAGACATTTTGGCCTTGTTCCCCTGGCTCAGCTGTAGTTTTCCTTGGACAATGTTAATATGGTTTTCCTTACACTCAGTACCTTGCAGAGCCAAAATGACCAGTGTAATAGCCAGTCTCAGGGGCTTTTACAGCTTCTCTTGCTTGGGTTAGAAGACAGCTATATGCACACTATTGAACATGATGTCAGGTTTCAACTAATAGAGGTTAACTGACACAGACTAAAATAAATTAAGCATTCAGGTGGCACATTTCTAAAAATTTGTTTGGGACTTGCTGAAAATTCTCGTGTTTTGTTCTTTGAACTATTATGCAACTATTTTTTGTGTCCTGATGACCTCATATGGAAATTAATTACACAGTATGTGTTTGTGTATTAAGAATGATCCATTGATTTCCTGATAAGAAACTTGTTTTTCTTCCTGCAAAGCCCAAATTAGCATAAACAATTAACATAATAAATGCACGATAATTATTTCATGGGGAATATTTTTTTACTGATGCCTTTGGGGCAATTGCCTTAATCTAGCAAATCCCCAACCTCTTTTTTCCTAACCACTGGCATGTGTTTGCTTAAAATGTGGAGCTGTGGCGAAGCGCTGTGTGATGATTCTCCCTCTGTGTCTGTTGGCACTGAATTTGTCCTGGTTGGACTCTTTTGCCCTAAGTGGTTTTTGTCCTCACATGCTCGTGCATGGTTCTTCATTTACCCCGCTGAGTCCTGCACTAGCAGGAGAGCTCGTGCATTTATCCTTTATCTCTTTCAATCAAGAGGGCCAGGTGAGCAAACTGCAGTGTTTAGTATTTATCTGATGCAGCTGCCTTTGACCGAAATGAGCAATCACATGACTGATTGAGGCAGAAGATATATAGGGAAAAATTAGGGGAGTTAAACAGGGGATGTTTATTATATCTTTAGCAATTTAATCACATGAACAGCTGATGCAGGTGAGTCTTACATTATGCATTTCAGCATAAATAAAATGGAAAAATATTTTTGTCTAACAAAATAAAATCAGTTATTACTCTGAAGAATCATCTTCATAATGATTGTATTAGCCCTGGGGAATTCATCTTTTTTTTTGCCCTATATGTACATTTTTAAGTTAAACATTATTTCAACTACCACTTTACAGAAGACCTAAGAGTGATGAAATCACTCAACAAGAAACTGCATTAAAGAGCAGGCAGCATCCATCTCAACTCCACAAAAATACCTCTTCTTTTGAAATAAGAACATCTGGGAAACTGAAGTACTGCCTAGTACAGCTGCTGCCAGGGTTGTGTAGATATTTATTAAGAAACTTACTGCAGATAGCATTTCCACTGATCCTTTTGTTGTCTTAGGCTTTACTTAAAAATGTAGTAACTAGATAACACCCTAACAGAGCAGGACAGCAGCAGCTGAAGCCTTTTTCACTAAAGTTAAAAAAGTGCTTGTTACTAGTTACATTTGGCATTTCTATGTATGAACTCTTTAGAAAGAGCACAAAGTGCTGAGCTGTGCCCCGTTCTGGAATGCTGCGCTCTCCTGTGAGCACCCCGGCTCTGCCAAGGATGCTCACTTGCCCTATAGCCCTCAGAAGAAATACATGACTTCAGTGACCTTCCTAATCCTACAGACCCTCCTCTGACTGTGGTTATTTCCTTGTTCTTGAAGTTCTGGTTGTTTAGGGGGACAGTTTTCTTTCTGTTTAAATACGTGGCCAAACTTCCTGTATTCAAAGACAGGAAAATCAGGCACTACATTTTCTGGAAGTGTGAGCCTTAGGGGTTATATATTTTTCTAATGATGAATAGGATTTCTGCTCCAACTGTTATTTGCTTAAATATGAGCTATCAGTAAATCCCCTGTGTGTTAATTGCTTTCCCATCTGCTTGTAACTGCTTTAACTATATGTTTTACTGACACTTAGGGGCTTCATCCTGCAGCTGCTCAGCACATGGTAAACCTGTAATCTTCATAGCAACACTATATACACATAGCTATAGGAGGTGTTCTCCTTTTTAATTGGATAAGAAGAGTCCTGTCTTTCACATGTTAATCACAGGGTGTTTTCTCTATAAACCACAAACAGCTATTTTATAAACTTCAAAGACTGTAAATGATTTCCCCAGTCTGCTGACCCCAAAATGTGTGTTTGTGCTTCCCTGTCACGCACGGATCCATTTGGCAAGGAGATCTGGCTACGGAAGCAGCATGTGCGCAGGATGTACAGCTTTGTTTCTTTAGTTGTCCTGAAATAAATGAAAATTCTGCTAGTGGCAGAATATTCTCATTTTACGTAGTATTTTTGTGTTATTCCCAGCTACGTTTTGTATTTTAACTTCCAAGTTCCAGCTGCCTGCTCGTGTTGCTTTGCTTTTGGCAACAGTTACTTTACCAGTGAGTGTCCACAGCCTGCAGCAAGTATTGAAGAACAGTGTGTAAAGTCATTGGCCCATCTTGAACTTGAATATGCAGGGAAGAACATAGAAAACTTTCCTCACAATTTGCCTGTCTGACCCAAGGGTTTGCCTATTATATCCTCCTAGGATAAACCTGGAGACGTGCCATGAAAAATACAGATATGCTATTGCAGTGCTTCCTTTTATTTAGGAGGTTGCTCAGTCTTTCCTGAGTTTGCATGTGGGAGTGTTTTTATCTGGAAACAATCAAATGTGAATTATCCTGTTTTTTTGGTATACCAGTTTGTTCTCATTCACAAACTGGTTGATAAAATTAAATCCATATTAAAGCTTTTATGACTGTCAGGAGAATCCCCAAGTACATTTTTCTTTTTTTTTGTCTGCATTATAAATGGCTGCTAGTAATAAACCCGTGCAATGTTGCTAAAAAAGCCAAAGTATTAAATCTGGCTTGTCTGGAATATGCATGGACAACCATTTTAGGACCCAAATCCTCAAAACTCCTAAGCACATAGCTTTATTAATGTAATTTTGTATTAATATGTCCTCATTGCATATAACTCAGTAGACTAAAGTTGTATATATACCCAAAGACTTGAGAGATTATTTCAAATGTCATACATTACAAGCCAGAAGTTTTGTTTAGCATCACACACATGAAATATTTAAGACTTGAATTTCCTGTGTTGTATCAAGTTCATGGGGTTTATGTACTAGTGAAATTTCCCTGCTCTAACCTTGTTAGCAAAAAAATTCAATTATATTTTATAGACACATTCAATTTTGCTTAAAAGTGCCTTGCGGTGATTTAGCTAAGTCCATATTCTTACTGGCTTCAACTAAATCTAGACCAGTCTTAAGGAAGAGTATCCACATAAGGATTACCACTTGTTTAGCTAAAGGGATTTCTCAACCAAAATATTGGTTAAGGTGGTTGTGCTGCAGGATTTTCTCCTGCTCCTTCCCTGCTGGGATGACCCTCTGGACACTGCCCTATGGACACAGCTTCCCAAGAACCAGAGCTGTCCGTGCAGCAGGGCTCAGGCTGGGGGGCCTTAGGGGGACTTGTGGGGAAAATGTCCCCATGGGAGCAGAGCAGGTCCACAGAGAGGCTTGGAGACAAGAGCCCAGAGGATGGAAGTCACTGCCATAGAGCCGTCGCATCATGTCTTTCTGCATGGTAAATCCTTGCCTCTCCTAGAAACCTCCGTGTGTGATTTCAAGCAGAATGAAGGATTTTTAATGTATGGCTGGCTATGTATTTTCAGGACTATAGTATGAGATAATAGAGGGGAGAAACAATCCTCAGTTCGGAAGAAACCTCAGTGCATCTTCAAACAACAAACTAGTGCAATTTTCTTAGCACCTCTGCCAATTCTGTGCTGCAGTGACAGCTGGTGCGTGTAATGGGAGGCAGATCAAACACTGTGCGTGCAAATAGGAATTTAAAATATTAATATAAATGATTATAAACTCTATTTTCATCCCATTTAAAATGTGTGTGTGAATGCTTCTAATTTCAAACTGTGATTCAGACTCACTTTAAAATGGATTTTTGCTCTGCTTGTCTTTATACAGATCCGATCCCATTCCCAATTTGGTGATCTCTGCCAGAGAGCCACTGCTGCTTCGTGCTGTCCCAGCTGGACACTGGGCAACTATATTGCCATTTTAAATAACAGGTCATCGTGTCAAAAAATTGTAGAACGAGACGTGTCTCACACCCTAAAGCTGCTTCGCACCTGTGCCAAATACTACTACAACGGGACGCTGGGCGCCGACTGCTGGGACATGAATGCCAAAAGGAAGGACCAGCTCAAGTGTACGAACGTGCCTCGCAAATGTACCAAGTACAACGCTGTTTACCAGATCCTCCACTATCTAGTGGACAAGGATTTCCTAAGCCCAAAGACAGCTGACTATGTCCTACCAGCTTTAAAATACAGCATGCTCTTCTCTCCGACCGAGAAAGGAGAGAGCATGATGAACATTTACCTGGATAACTTTGAGAACTGGAACTCTTCGGATGGTGTGACAACCATCACAGGGATTGAGTTTGGAATAAAACACAGTTTGTTTCAAGATTACCTGTTGATGGATACTGTGTATCCTGCCATAGCCATTGTGATTGTTTTGTTAGTTATGTGTGTGTACACAAAGTCCATGTTTATCACGCTAATGACTATGTTTGCAATAATTAGCTCCTTGATTGTTTCTTATTTTCTGTATCGGGTAGTATTTAATTTTGAGTTTTTTCCATTTATGAATCTCACTGCTTTAATTATTCTTGTTGGAATTGGAGCAGATGATGCTTTTGTCTTATGTGATGTTTGGAACTACACGAAATTTGATAAACCTCATGCAGGAACTTCTGAGACAGTAAGCATCACATTGCAGCATGCTGCTCTTTCCATGTTTGTCACCAGTTTTACCACCGCTGCTGCCTTCTACGCTAACTACGTCAGCAATATCACGGCAATCAGGTGTTTTGGTGTTTATGCTGGCACTGCCATATTGGTGAATTATGTTTTGATGGTTACGTGGCTGCCTGCTGTAGTTGTATTACATGAACGATATCTTCTCAATATTTTCAGTTGCTTTAAAAAACCTCACCAGAGGGTCTTCAACAACAAAAGCTGCTGGACAGTGTTGTGCCAAATGTTCCACAAGGTTATTTTTGCAGTCTCAGAAGCATCCAGGATATTTTTTGAAAAGGTTTTGCCATGTATTGTTATCAAATTTCGATACATTTGGCTTTTCTGGTTCCTTGCCTTAACGATAGGTGGAGCATATATTGTGTGTGTGAACCCAAAGATGAAACTGCCGTCGTTGGAGCTCTCCGAGTTTCAGGTATTTAGGTCTTCTCACCCGTTTGAACGCTATGATGCAGAATACAAAAAGCTTTTTATGTTTGAACGTGTTCACCATGGAGAGGAACTCCACATGCCAATTACAGTAATCTGGGGCGTCATACCTGAAGATAACGGGGACCCATTAAATCCTAAGAGCAAAGGAAAGTTACAGCTGGATAACAGTTTTAATATTGCTAGCCCAGCTTCGCAGGTTTGGATTTTACGTTTTTGTCAGAAGCTGAGAAATCAAACGTTTTTTTATCAGACTGACGAACAAGACTTCACAAGCTGCTTTATTGAGACATTTAAGCAATGGATGGAAAATCAGGACTGTGATGAGCCATCCCTTTACCCTTGCTGCAGCCACTGGAGCTTTCCATACAAGCAAGAAGTTTTTGAATTATGTATCAAGAGAGCTATCATGGAGTTAGAAAGAAGCACAGGGTACCATTTAGACAGCAAAACCCCCGGGCCTCGCTTTGACCTAAATGACACTATCCGGGCAGTGGTGTTGGAGTTTCAAAGCACCTACCTCTTCACGCTTGCTTATGAGAAAATGCATCAGTTCTACACAGAGGTGGACTCCTGGATCTCACACGAGCTCAGCTCTGCTCCCGAGGGCCTCAGCAACGGCTGGTTTGTGAGTAATTTAGAGTTTTACGATCTTCAGGACAGCCTGTCTGATGGTACTCTGATTGCCATGGGGCTTTCAGTTGCTGTTGCATTTAGTGTGATGCTTCTTACAACCTGGAATATAATTATAAGCCTTTATGCAATTGTTTCAATAGCTGGAACTATTTTTGTCACTGTAGGTTCTCTGGTCCTTCTTGGATGGGAGCTCAATGTGTTAGAGTCCGTCACTATTTCCGTGGCTGTCGGCTTATCCGTGGACTTTGCCGTTCACTACGGCGTGGCGTATCGCCTCGCCCCAGACCCCGACCGAGAGGGCAAAGTCATCTTCTCACTGAGCCGCATGGGCTCTGCAATCGCCATGGCTGCACTCACCACATTCGTGGCGGGCGCCATGATGATGCCGTCCACGGTGCTGGCCTACACGCAGCTGGGCACCTTCATGATGCTTATCATGTGCATCAGCTGGGCCTTCGCCACCTTCTTCTTCCAGTGCATGTGCCGCTGCCTGGGGCCGCAGGGCACGTGCGGGCAGATCCCCCTGCCCGGCAAGCTGCGCCGCGCCGCCCCCGCGCAGGGCCCCACGCGCGGCACTGCGCGGCCCGGCAAGTATCACCCCGAGGCCGGGAGCCAGGCGCCGCGCGGGGAGCACGAGCACTACGAGCTGGAGCCGCTGGCAGCGCGAGGCCATAGCGGCCACCCCGCTGAGAAGGGGGCCTCTGAGGAAACCTGTGTCTGCTCCGAGCTCCTCGGCAGCAGGGCCCCGAGCGCGCGCGGGTCACTGCAGTCAGCCTATGGCGGCGAAGTGAGTAAGAGCCTGCAAAAAGTTGCTGGTTCGGCCGTGTCGCAGCCGTGCCTTGACCAACACGGCCTGTGCCCGCTTTTCTCCCAGAGCCGGCAGTGCAGCTGCCCCGATGCCTACAAGCAGCTGGCCGTGGCGTGGAGCCCGCACTCATGTCAACAGTTCAGCGAGGCCTTCTGCCCGCAGTGCTGCCCAGTGCCCGGCGCCGTGCGGCTCCCTGGCGCCCCGCTCGGCACCCTGCCGCAGGCCCCAGAGGGCTGCCTGCCCCCCGGCCCGCACGGCCTCCCCTGCGGCTGCCTTCAGGCGAGGCTCAAGAGAACCATGGCGCAGAACTCCCTGCCCAAAAATTTTTTCCTCCAGTCGGTGCAGCAACTTCAGGCACATCAGAGAATAACCAGGACAGACTCGTGTGGTTGTCAGAACCCGGAGGAAAACGTGAGGACTCTTCCGGAGGTGATGAGCTCCTCGCAGTTTCTCTGCCACAACGTGGGGCCTCTACTAGTGCATTGCTCTGAATGTGAGAACAGCCTAGCGAACAGCCAGAAGAAAGAGCAGGGGGACGGAAAGGGTGGTGCGGAAGTAAACGGGGTTGAAAGCAAGAAAGCCTCCGCGTCGAAGCAGAAGAAGAAAGCTGAGAGCAAAGCTGCCGAGCCCACCCTGCAGGATGAGCCCGTCTGGAAGGACGAGCGGCCGGATCCAAGGCGCCTGCTGAGCCGGGCGGGGAGGGACGCGCGCTGTGAGGGCTGCCGTGAAAGTCCGCGCTGTTGTAGCGCGGCCATAGCAGCGAAGTGCAATTCTGTTGACTGTCATATGCCAAACATCGAAGCCAATGTGCCTCCTCTGTTAATGCGCCCAGAGCTTTCCAATGAAAGTTTGTTAATAAAAACACTATAATAAATCTTTAATTTGGCAATCTTGTGTCTTTCATTTAAAAGTACATTTAAAACACTAAAGAGTAAATTCCTGATTAAATGACTTATAATTTGCATTTTAGAATGAAAAATGTGTTTTATAGAACAGTAACATTTAGACATTTCATAAAGCCATTACGTGCAGTGAAACCTGATACTGTCCAGAATGGTTTTTGCTGTAACTCAGAAGATGGATTATGCTTTACTTTTTGCTCCAGGGCACTTGAGTTTGAATTTTACTTATAAACCATATCAAGAAATAAAATGATTCAAAGAAACCCTCCCCTTTGTGGAGCCAGGACTGGTGAGGCTGGTGACGTTGGGGGTGCAGTGCGATGACCCCATCGTTTGCCCTGCTCCTCTGCTTCTGCTTTGGACACGGTGCAGACCTGGAAGGGGCCACGGGGCTCCGGCCACGTTAAGTTGGGGTTGTCTGGAAGACCCGCGCTGCAGCGCCCTGTGTTTTGAGAGTGTATTTAACTGTTAATCCCGACAAAATCCGAAGAATAGCTCTTGGGAGATCAACAGCACTTGTGCTGCCATTGTTTTATATCTCTGTATATAGTTCTGTAAAACATTTTAAACTGCCCTTCCTGGCAGTTACTGTATAGGCTTACCCTTAAATACAAGAGACTGCAAGAGGAAACAATGGTAAGTGAAAGTTAATTACTGCTTCGTGATGACAAGAAAAGTATAATTCATATATATGACGTACATCCGTATGTATATAAAGTCAGGAGTTATAAACCCAGGAATGAAGTGCCTTCCAATACTACATTTTTCCTATTCCATTTTTCCAAAAGTGTGAAAATTGCAAGTAAAGCTGTTGCAAAGAAAAGCATTGAACATGTCCTAGACTTATTGACTATAGTATGGGCCATTCAGAAAGTTCAAATGGATAAATTAAAATGTCGTACCCTTAGTTTTTGCTTACCCAGAGAAGTTCCAAAAATGCAGTTACGAGTATTGACCTAAATCATGTAAACAAGCAGCTGGATTTTAAACACTGTATTTATGTGACTAAACGGTTTGCTCAAATGAGAGATGTTGTTTGGTCATGGAGATACTTGGTAGTGTCATCATTCAGAAGAGGTAATTTGAGATGTGACCATATAACTGATGATAATTAATCACAGAATGCCTAAGGTTGGAAGGGACCTCTAGAGGTCATCTAGTCCAACCCCCCTGCACACGTAGGGCCACCTAGAGCAGGTGGCACAGGACTGCATCCAAGCGGGTCTTGAAGATCTCCAGAGAAGGAGA
>JAUBNY010000992.1:875064-887536 GCA_032275445.1 Crypturellus soui | reverse complement strand
TAATAAATACAACAGACCTCCAGAATGTCCTTCAAATGAAATTACTTGCATCTGCCCTTATGTTCCACCTTGCTTCTGCTTAAAAAAAGACAAAAAAAAAGTATTTGTTACAGCTAAAGACTTGCATCAGAAACATGTATGAGGGGGTTTCACTTGAGGACATTCTACCAACCTGAAAGCTCCATGGAGCTGAGGACCATTAAGAATAAAAAAGTTAGTCAAGATAGCTTGCTGCATGAAGCTTAAATATTATTCAGGTAATTATGTGATCTTTGACCATGGCATATGTGGCAATATACAACTCTCTCTCTCTCTCTTTTTTTTTTTTTTTAATAAGCCAACTCTGTAATCTTTGAAAAGGTTCGAGAACTTGCTCAGGTGGAGACTCACTAAAGCTGGTATCTGAATTGCTGGGAGGTGAAATCTACCTACGATGCTGTTAGAAGGGCAGCTTCAGTAGGCACGGTGGGCATGTGCAGAGCTTCCCGAGTAAAGCAAGATATCATTGCACAGAAGATAGAACAAGGACATTTGTGCATTCATTTTCCAGGAGTGTTTTACCACTGCAATTTAAAAGAACAGCTACATGTGTGCTAGTATATAAGCTCAGAGGAAGTTTCTGTTTCTTGAGATGTAAAATTCTTTCTTTCTATATTCTCCAAGTTGATTATTCTGGCATCTTGAGGTGAATCTTATGATGTTGTGGAGCTAGTCAGTCAGTTACCTACGTTCCAGTAACTTTTGAACCTATTGGCTGATACTGTCCAAATCTGACAGTGTGGTAGAGGTCTCAAAGATCAGTTGTGTTGTTTAGAGGAAATAGGAGGTCGGTAAAAGTGAGTCTGCAGAGCTGTCCTAAATGGTGGAGACTGCAGCTCTTGCAGCTCTCAGGGATGTAAAAATGTGCCCTGAAAAGTAATGCACAGGGCATCATTCATTTTAGTTGATATAGACCATATAGTTGTTACCTTTTAGGCTGTCTTAGTGCATAGGTGACTTCAGTAGTTTAATTGTGGTTTTTAAATATCAAGAGTACTGGGTTACTCTGAACTAACAATATGTTGGCCTATTGTCTGCTGTGCAGAGAACTGTTTTTTTTTTTTTTTTTTATAGAGAAAAAAATCACCTAGAACAGCATTAGTACAGGTGACTCAACCCGGAGTGGACTCCCAAAAACAACCCTCCCAGCATATCCCAGAAGTGTGATATTCCAGATTGTACCAGTGAAAGCAGCTTAGAACAATAGTCAGAATAACTACTTTACTACTCAGTGATTACAAAAGTAAGTCCCTCTGCAGGGATTTGTCCGACTTGTTAATGCATTTGCTTGAATTGACCCTTCCCCTTTTAAGAGTTACTGGAACAAAGAAAAGTACTCTTGGCTTGTGCAGTTCGATTAGACATCAGGGCACAATGTACAACACGAGTTATGGCATGACTGAGCTACAGGAAGAAGCCAAGTTTTGTGTGACACACTTTAAGTTTTTTTTTTAGTCAGATCTACCTTGAATTCTCTGGGGTTTTAAGCAACCATCATGCATTCACATTATGATCCCAGAAATACGCTTGAGTAGCGAGCAAGTAGAGTGCTAAAATTGGAAGTTCATAACACTGTGCCTAACAGATAAATACAAGAAAAGGCTCTTTTTGAAAGGAAAATCCATTGAATATGGTTGAATTCCTTTGTGTAAGGGCTCAAACTGTTTTTGAATAGTTGAAAAATAAAATTATACACCTGCCCTTCAGCAAATTCCTCTTCTAGTGTATGTTCTGTTAGATGTCTACAGTTGAACATATTTCCCAGAAATTATTTTACAAACCCTTTTTCCATTCTGACGCTGAGAAGCACACGAGGCCATTTATGCGGTACCTGTGCCCTTGCCATCGTAGCCTTGCAGGTATCTGTTAATGGCATTTTCCTTTTTCTTTTCTTTTTGGCTTTTTCCTCACCTTCTGAAATGTGTCGCATTCTTGCTCTTTTCTTCCCAGAAGTCACCCCTCTGACATCACAACTCAGGATGGGAAATACAACTCCCAGTGGGATAAGCTATATTAGGTACTCTAGTGTCAGAAGAATAGAGAGCAGATTAATGAAAAGCCCATCTCTATTTAAAAAAAAAAAAAACTTTTCCGTTGAAGGATCTTATAAGTGAACTTGGAAACAGGGCAAAACTTTTTTTTTTCTTTATGATAGTGATTTTTCTAAAACTTCCCTTATTCCTTTATGTCTGAAGTGACAGTGCTTTTCCATGTCCCACTCCCTGCTCTCTGTGGGGGGACCTTTAGAAAGTCTTGCAGAGCACTGGGTGACTTAGTGAACACCTGGAACTGGAACTTATAAACTAGGAAGCTTCTTCTTGAAAATCTGAAGGTACTGTTAACTTTTGACTGTGAGTAATCTGATTTGCACTAGATGTTTACGGAGTTGCAAAAACTGCCCTTGCCTTTGATTTGCAAAGAGGCAGGGAGCATAAGAGAAGAAGACAAGGGAAGAAACTTGATTTAACTAGATCTGTATTGCAATTTCTTAAATGAAGCCGCTGTGTTTTTGGTACAACTTCAGAGCAGCCTGTTCTCCACAATCCACATGTCCCGTGTAATAAAAGCAACTAAACCTTTGCCCAAGTAAACTGTCTCGTGCTAGGCCATTATAAAACTTGCATGATAGTTCTTTTAAGCTTATCTTGTTACTGATACTTATGTTATTGATATTAAAATAAAGTCCTAATACTTGAAGGAGTACTTGAAGTAGTTTTTATGATTTTTTTTCCCTCCTTCCCCTTACCTTTTAGATGATGAGCATACCAAGCAGACCACAAGTAGAGGGTTAATGGGTTAATGCTAATTGGAGGTATTTCCTGCTGCCTGTGCCAAGCAGTTTGCCTGCTCCAGGAATTTATCCTGGGGTGAGGAGCCAGAGGATCATGAGGTACAAGTTTAATTTCATGCGAGCACCCATCACTGCATGGTGTATGAAATAGCAGGGAGGAAAGCCTAGGGCTGGCTTAACCACTGGTTTGTGAGCAGATTAGGCTTTGGGGGAGAGAAGTTTCCATGTGTCAGCAAAGCATTAATTGGCAATCTTGACGTTGCTTTGTAACGAAGGGAATGGAATTTGCGGGGGCCGAATGTCTTTGGTTGGTGACTGGTGCTTGTTTCTAAATTGAGATGTGGCTCGTGTTTTGCACTGATGCAGTGAAAACTGCTGACTAGAATAAGATTCTCCTTGCCCTGAATGTTCTCAAAAGGCTGTCCAAAAATTGATATCCAGCAGTTGGCAGCTTGAACCTTTCAAAACTTCTGAAAGCAATTCAACCCACTGCTTAACTGCATGAAAAGGTTCTTTTGAAGCACTTGTCAGTGTGCAGGCAATTGTTTTCTAAGGAATCCTGTCCAACTATTTGTGTGTACAACAAAACTATGTTCAATTGTTTCACATTATAAATAAACTGTAGTATTTGATTTTAATGTTTTCTCCTCTTAATTTTCTTCACTTGCCTCAGGTTGGCAACCTGATTCTGACCATAGGACTCCTTTTTCAGATTGTCTACTGCCTTTCCTTTCCCTACAAAAATGTGAAATTCTCCATGTTATTGTCAGTACGACCACAAAGATTACGGACTTGTAGGATTCTTAAAAATAGTATGAGGCTGTTGCACTTTAAACATTTTGCAACTCTTTCTATAATCAGCATAGTTTTCATTTTTGTAATATAGAGAGCTGGCTAGGTCCAGGAATGAATGCAAAAATACAAGTGGTTATTTTCCCCCTTTACACCTCGAGCATGAAGGAATCCAGACAGAAGATGCTGGCTCATACTTCCTCCCACCTGGAATTCTGCCAAACTTTAATAAACAAATAACTATATTAAAAAAAAAGGACATTTTATGATAAGATTGCGGGTAGGTAGGTATGCATATGCCTCATTACTCCTATGTCAAAATCTATTTCCTTTTAAAAATGACCATTGGAAACATCCACTTCTGTTCCCTGTTTATAACCCATAACTGTCTTCTAATATTTCAGTGTCTAAATGTAGAGCTAGCTAAAGATGCTGAGGATGAAAACAACTGAAAGGCATCTCTGAAAGCATGCTGCTAACATTCTTTTTTTTGATGGTAGATCTAAATGCAGATGTATGATTAGTTCTGTAATTGCTACAATTATGTATTTTATTAGCTTAGAAAATAACTTAATGTGTTGATATTTAAATAAGCACTTTTATCTGCTTAAGCTTTATTCATTAATTCCGATTTTAAGATAGATTTTGATCTTTAGAATTTCTACCAGAAGCCTGAGTATAAATAAAGGGTAACTTTTTGGATTTGATTGAGGAACCTGGAAGAAGCTGTTTGGTGCAAAACGTCACACTAAATAGCATTAAACTAGGTCTCCCGTTAAAAAATGAAGAAGAGAAACTTCTCATAAAGTTGCTGTAAGCAAATATGCAGTAATTGGTGGGATATTGTGCAATATAGTACAACAATCCCTTTTGCTTTCTTTTGTGGCAATCAGATGTACTAGTTTATCAGGTGGCTGTTTTTGTTGTTTTTATCTTTATTTTGGAAGAATGGTGGCTACTGGCGTTTAGTGGGTGAGGTTTTGGTTCTTCTCGTGTGTGTTTTTAATAATGTAGGGAATGATACGCTCAAGCTTGTCACATCAGAGCAGCCTGTTTAATGCAAATATGGCTATAAAATGCATATTACACTTAAATAGGAAGCATATTGATAGATGCCAACTTTAGGCTGTCAAACTTTTTTTTTTTTTTAATGGTACTTTAAAACAGTCAGAAATAACTAATAAGACATAAATGTGTGTGCATGAGCAACACTGTGAGGGACTGCAGCAGAAATGGACCTTTTTTTCTCCTGGAATTGTTGAACTCTGGGGAGCCGCAATCCTGTATCACTCCCTCAGTAGTTAGAGCCTCTCTCCCCCCGTGCCCATTCTTTACATCTCAAAAATATGTTGTGTACCCCCTTAAAATTGTATTTGAGGGTTTTTTTTATTTAGTCCCTTTTGCCTAGACACTTGGCTAATTTGGGACCCTTTCTTACCACTGGGATAGTGGTAAAAGGCCAGGATTTATTTTATAGTACAGTGTTATGAAATTCCTTAGAGCCATGTAATGAACTTCTCCAGGCTTTGGATCAAACTCCTTCAGCTTAAGAACAAAACACTTGATTTACTCACATAGTCAGACTTCCTAAGCAGGTTTTCCCAAGCTGCTTCTCTCTTTATAGATGAAGGGATTTGTATTTGGAGGCAAGCCCAGGTGCTTCAAGTATCTGTAGTGGCAATAAATCAACATTGAATAAATAAAAAGGTAAAATGAAATAAATTACAAAATGAAAATGAAATAAAAATGGATTCACTTGACTAATTGACTGTGGCAAGCAATTTATTGAATAGAGATATGATTGTGAATAATTGTGGTAAGTTTTGCTTGACATATGCAAGTCTTGCTTTTATTTTCAGGGAGAAGGAGCTGAATGCAAAGTTTATTATTTCAATGGAAAAAAATAAAACAACAATCACAAACTTAAAGGTGAGTAATATTCTAACTAAGTAGCTGCCAAGAGCTAACTGGACAAAACAGTTATGCTCACTTGCTACAGTGCAGTATGGAGAACATCCTTACTTTTGTAAATGCTTGAATTAATTCTTTGGGAAAACACATTCAACTGTTACTGGTTGTACCATAGTTTCATGAAAAACATTCTGTAGGTATTTCCTAGGTTTTCTGAAGGTTTTTTTTTTTCATTCTAGTCATTACTTAGATGGAAGTTAAAAGCCTAGAAGAGAGGTATATCCCCAGTAGCTAATAAACCTTCAGGTGACCTGTAAAAGCAATCTCCTGGAATTTTCATGAAAATGAACTAAATCCAAAGTCCCCACCACTTGCTTTAGTATTTTGATGACCTAATTTAACATTTCTTTCACCAAGAGAAGTCGTTCTCAACAAACATGTATTTGCAAGATAAATTCCAACGGCAAGTACATAAACAGTGTACTGAAATTCCTTTTTTTTCATCTGGACTGGTTCCGATAGCAGATGTGTATTGCAAAGGTGTATTGCTAACTGCCCGGTCTTGAGCATGATGCTAGCTTTAACCAGCATGCCCATAAGACCAATTTAATTACAACTCTGCACTGAAATGTCATTTACAATGGAAAGATCTCTCTGGCTGCTATTGATTATACATGAAGAATAACCCCTTGCTACAAGCTGAATTTCATACACAGACCTGGTGTAAGTAAGTGTAAATATTGTGACAAAAATGCACTGTTGTGTTGGGATAAGTAAGCTAAAATTCAAAGCAAAATTCAGACTGTGCTTTTGCTTTAATTCTGAAGGCTGTATCTACTGATATTTTTTTCACTGTTCTTGGAATAATAGACTAGCCTGTCATTATGATCTTCTTACTAGGTGTAATCCTGTGTTAAATTTTTATTCTGAATAGTCATTCTAAAATATTTTAAAATATTTCATTAGTATATATCGTACCAACTTTTTTTTTTTTTTTTTTTTTAATAGATACCAGAGGGTGGAACTGGAGACATGGGAAGAGAAAGAACCAAGACATTTACCTATGATTTTTCATATTTTTCAGCAGATAGTAAAAGCCCCAGCTTTGTGTGTCAAGAAACGGTAGGATTTCTGAATGTTAATAACTGATCTTTTCTTTGGCCTGAAAGCATTCTTTCCATCTTTCTATTTAAAATAATTGCAAAGTTAGAAATTGCCTAGATGCCTAAAATTTGAGTTTTGTTTTGGTTTGTTTTCTTTCTCCCATTTTTTTCAAACTTAACCATGTTAGGTAAGTTAACAGTATTAGGTAAGTGCTTTCCTCATACTGAAAACTGAATGCCTTTTTTTTCCTGGTACTCTTGTCTGATTTGCCTTGTGAGGTCAAGTTAGGAAACTTCTTTGACCCATTTTATGGGAGGAGGCACTGTTTTTGAATCGATTTAGGAAGATCACTGTTGAGAAATAAGGATATATCCTTAATTCATGAAGATGGGAACATTCTTTTTGTGCAGCTGAAGTTACTTTCTGATCAAAAGATTTAGACATTGATGAACCTGCTCAAAGGAGGCTCTTCTCTCTTGAGTGCTCTCTCTTGGTTTAGGAAGGACAAAACTGCTTTTCATCCTACATGCTCACAGTAGAAAATATGATGCTTTGAATTCTTAAGTTCTAGGCTAGCAATATCTTTAACAAATTTAAAGGTATGAGGAGAGTATCTTCCTTTTTAAAAAAAAAAAAAAAAAATGACCGCAGCCAACATTCACACTTCTGATGCCCCCCATCACAGAGCAAATTAATATAAAAGAGGCAGATTAATATGGAATTAATATAAATGAATATCAGTCCGTTCGGTTTCTATGCTTCTGATCCATAAATGATAAGGAGTTTCTCCCTTAATAACACCATTTTGCCTCTGTTTCAGAGTACATCAGGCTGAAGATCAGGCAGGATCCCTGATGGCTAGAGGAAAAATAAGGCAATGTAAGGATAGCTGCAGCAGCCTTTGGTAGCTGCAGCAGCCTTTAAGCCTTTAGATTTAAGTTTTTCTCTAGCCTGTGAGCTTTATGCTTTATGGTAGCAGTAGCAGTATGCTGGCATACTAGACACGACTTAGATGTCCATATTCAATATTCTGCTATTATGGCATGTGTCTCCATCCCAAACTCTCTCCTTGGTCCCGATTGTTTCTCTTCTTCCGTCATAAAAATGCTTTTGTCCTTTTATCAAGGATTGGATTCAATGTGTTGTACACATGATATTTAAAACAAAGTCATTTTAAAACAAAAGGAGTGCAATTTCTAAGGAATTGCTCCACAAGTTATTGTTTTCCGTGTATTATTGGTTTCATATTTAATTGAAAGACTTTGTAGTTAAGCTCTTATCAGCTTACTGCAGAATTTCCAGCTTTCTGCACCAGTGACATAAGGAAGGATGGTTTCATTCATGTGCAGCTGACTAGGGAATAAAACCATTCTTGAATGCTGGTGGTGCAGATATCTAGTGTGCTTTGTTTATGATTGTTATATTTTCCCATTTAAAGGTAGAAAAATGATAAATGAAAGTCTGTCTAATACTACATGAACCATTAATGTTCCTTGCAGATGTAAAATAGGCTTTAATGCACAAAAATTAGAGCAGTAGTGGAAGTTAACCTTCAACAGAAACTTAACAGAACTTTGTTCAGTTTACTGATCTTTGTCACTAACAAAGCCCTGTGTTAATAATTTATTTTCTGATCTGTGTTTTAAGTTCCCGTGTGCAAAGATTACAGATTGTAGTTGTTAGGGACACGTATATATAAGTATCACTGTGCATACTGCCTATTGGGGATCCTGCCTCAAGTCATTTAGCAGGTCTACACAAATTTTTAAAAGGGAATAGGCAGAGCAAATACACGTGGCTCATTTAAAAGCAGCTAGGAGGAAGCTACTGAAAACCCTTACAGGATGGTAGAACAATGATATAGCAGGAAACATGAAAGTAATGCTAACTTTTGGAAAGATGTGGATGAGAATTGTGATGTAGATCTTCATAAAGCACAGGCTGAGCAAAACCTGCACAGAAGTTTTGGAAGAATATGAGGAGTTTCAATTTGTGCTGTGAGTGAAAAAAGCATAGGTGGAAATCTTTGGGGAATCCTATTTTTGCATCTTTGTGCCTGTGTGGGAGGACAGCTGTGAGAACCTGTGCACCCCGGAGAATTTGTAACTGGGGCCTGGATCGGACTGCAGGACATAAAGGCAGGTGGGAGTTTCAGGAGAGCCGCAGTCAAAAGAGTAGTACGTAAAGACGTGGTCTAGGCACTGAGATAAGAAGCTACACACTGAAAAAAGTGAAAGAAGGAAAAAAAAAATCTGTGGGTAGTTGGGAAGATGAATTCAAATGAGCTATTACTTTAAGATGATGAGAGAAAGGAAGATCGTGCTTCTCAGGCCGATCTTTCTCTTTGAGAAGTATGACCGATTACACTGTTTTGACTTCCTTGCTCAAAGGAAGGTTGTTATTAAATATTCTACATCTATGACAGCACTTGAGAATTAATGTTTACAAAAATTACCTATCGCTTCTCCAAAGAGTCCTGAGGAGGAAGGTCATGACTGCACTGTGTGTTTGCTAGGCTCTACTCATGCCTGGGACACCTTAGCTAATTCAAATCACATATGCTGAGGTGTCATGGCCAAGTCTTGGGAAGTAGCTAGGAGATTTTTTTTAAAAGCTTGTCTGGATTGGGAACCCACACTGATGTTTTCACCGAGTCAGAAGTGTTATTCCTTGCTCGAGAGACCAGGGACGATATGGAGGGAAGTGAAGGGTAATGTTGATGAAGGGTTAGGAATCTCGGAGGGAAACTGGTAGCGAGAGCTGAATTTGAGTGAAAGCAGAGCCACATATTTGTGTGATGTGACCAAAAGCAGGCAGGAAAATAGGAGTCAAGAGAAAACATGAATATACCAGATGTGAGAGGAAACATTGCCTATTGAGAAGGGGGCAGATATATGCAGAATATGTAAAATTGGGAATAATACAAAAAGTAAATACTATGGAAAAGTAGTAGTGTTTTTTTTTTTCGTTTGTGTGATTGTTTTTGTGCTTCTAAATGTCAAGGAGATCTGTGAAAGAAGAGAAAGTAGAAAATATATTGTTGCACTGCTGTAAACAATAACAACGTTAAAATACCATAGTATAAGCTATTGGCATCAACTAATGCTATTTATTACAGGACAAAAATTCAATGCTTGAAATAATAAATTTTACTACTACATTTAGTTTAAAGTCTCCCATGAAGAGAGTCTTTCTTTTTTCCCCAAACCTCTTTGGTCTTCAGAACTTTTTTTTTCATTTGTTTCAGGTTTTCAAAAATCTTGGTACTGATGTGCTTAAATCTGCTTTTGAGGGGTATAATGCTTGTGTCTTTGCATATGGACAGACTGGATCTGGAAAGTCCTACACCATGATGGGAAATGCGGTATGTCATATTTTGCAAATGAACACTCTTATTCTTAACCATGCATTGAAATTGTGCTATTGCAAGAGCAATGTCATATAAATTATTGCCCGTCTTCTCTGTATCCTCCTGCCATCATAGGTTCTAGTAGTAATCTGAGGTTCTAGAAGCTCTCTATTTCTTCTAGAGCTGCATCCTTAGCAGTTGAGAGAACTGTCTTTAAGGGATAGCCTGTTCTATGGGAGAAAAAGCTTTCATTTTTGCTGTGTATCAGAACCTAACAAAAAAAAAAAAAAGTCCTTGCTGCTTTTCCATACCCAGGCTGAGGTGAAAAAGAAGATACTGATTATGAGGGACTAAATGATTAGTCCCTTTTGAAAACCTATATTCTAGACTTTTTTGAATGCTTAGAAAATTACAAAGAGTCCTTGACCTTTGCTTAGAAAAGGCTTTCAAGTGGAGAGTAGAACCTGGAATTGAGAGAAGTTAAATTTAAGTTTCAAAACGCTGTTATGGAACAATGCAGTGATTTTGATTTGAAGGATTAAGTCCTGCTGAACCCTGCAATGAAGAACCTGGAAGAGAGGTGAGATTGGAAGAGGAGTTTCCAGGTTGTGAGGCTAGAAAGGAGCTGCCACAGTTACCCAAGGAGGGAAAGAATTCCCTGAACTGCTGAGGGAGGAGCATTTTAGTAGAGCTGACTGATTGTACCTCTTTGCAGATTTTATTCTCTTTTAATCCTTGGAAAAAAAATACAGCATGTTCTCTGCTAGCAGCAATGAGGAGGAGAATGTTGACACTTGTTCTTCATTAGATAGATATCACTTTGGAACTATAATAAGATAGACATTTTTGCACCTCCTTGAGAAGAGTAAATTAGTAAATCTTTTTTGTTTTTTTTCTTTTTCCTCTTTGTTTTCCGGGAACAATTAGCTTCATATTTAGCTTTGGCATGTTAAACAGAATAGACTTTTGTAATCAGCAAAGGTCTTATGACCTAGATGTGTATTTATATGTGTATGAGACTTCCTCACTAGATTACAGTCATTATATTATCAAGAGAATTTGAAAAATAAATATAGTGATGTTTGTCTGGCACTGTTCAGTAATAAAGGTCTAATTCATCTTCTTGGTATGATACGTAAATACTTTAATATGATTTGGTACAAAGGGTGTATAAAATACAGTCAGCTGCCAAGTTAAATAACTGATGGCCCTATCCAAGAGACTAAGTGCTATAAGAAAACTTGAGTTGGAAATAAATTCTCCTTTTTCTCCTGCTTCTATTTGAAAATATAAACTCTGCTCCTGTTTTTGCTTTAAATATCTGATGTTCTTGGCCCTGGAAGTCTTTTGCTATATTACTCTGTGCAGCAACCATTTTGAGGAGTTTGTGGACCAAGTCCTGAGCAGAGATAATGAGATGGTCAGAGACCTATAAACGAAGGAACAAAAGAGTCTTAAGAGCCTTCTAAGATACAAAACACTGCTATAGAGAGAAGGGGAATATCTTATTCAAGGGAGGTGAGCAAGAAGCAGTAGGTCTTAAAAAGACAGTAAAGAGGTTTCTAAAGAGATATTAAACACGGAAAACAGGCTTTTATTAAGTAAATAAAGCTCTGGAATAGGAACCATAGGAACCTGTTCTGTTCCTGTGGACTTCCATGACTGGAACCCCCCCCCCCAAAAAAAAAAAAGGGACAAAAAAGTTTAAATTTAATTTCTAGTTATCATTAGTAAGATATACATTTTACTGATGAATTATACTGAGAACTATACATTCTTCCTTTCTCATCTCTCTATTTATAGTTAATGTTACTCAATCGCAGCGAATACTCCTTATTTTGAGACTTTCTTTGCAGTTGCTAAATTATGTCAAATGCTAACCATTTGCCTAAAGCTTTCTGTAATAGTTGTGTTTCACATATTTTTCTTAAACTTTAATTAAAACTCTTCAGATGTTTCCAAGCATGAAACGAAAGACAAGAATTACTTTTCTTCTGTTACTGTGTTAAAAACAAACAAAAAAATCCAACACTGAAGGCTTAGTCCAGGGCTTGCAGGCAGGTGAAAGACCAGATGTGGGGGAGAGAGAAGGAATAGATCATTTTCAAGGAATTGAGCCTGGTTTAGTGTGGAAGAAGCAGGTCTGTTAGGCTTTTTTTGTGCCGGAGGCAAGCCAGAGCTGACAGACTCCTTCTGACTTGGCAGCTCTGACCCCAGGGCTTGTCTGTTTGTTCCTCTCCCCTCGCTGTGTTCCTCGCGCCATGTTCACTTGTTTTGGCTCCGCAGGAATGTCAGCTGCCACCTTCCCGATGTGGTGGGAGTAGGTATGCGTGGCAGGCTCGTGGTGTCACAGAATCACCGAAAGGCTGAGGTTGGAAGGAACCTCTAGAGATCATCTAGTCCAACCTTCCTGCTCCAGCAGGGACACCTAGAGCATGTGGCACAGGGTGGCATCCAGGTGGGATTTGCAAGGACCATTGCACTAT
>JAUBNY010000992.1:850626-865539 GCA_032275445.1 Crypturellus soui | reverse complement strand
AGCATTTTTTTTTTCTTTTTAATAATGCTGCTCAGATTTTGGGAAAAGGGAGAGGAAAGGATATGGAATTCTTCAAACATGTGTTAGTGAATTTATTTGCCATTTTGGGTTCTGAATATTGTCAATGATGCTGCAATCAAGTATGGATACAGATGTCCTTACTGAGTTGAATTAAAAGGCTTCACTGGTGCTGCTTTATGATTATAAGTTCAGCACATTACATTTAGAGAAATGTTTTACATACTTAATGGATGCAAAAAAAAAATTCTCCTGTACATGTTTGTACATTTTAGGAATCTGGTTGTTAATACCAATTTCAAAGACAAATTGGAAATATTATTTTATAAATTGACACTTTAGACTCCATGGCAAATATGAGTAAAATGGATGCATTAGTAGGAGCCTTAACCGCAAAGTAGACTACAGACTTATCTGTGGCAAAACTTCTGCTAGGGACATGTTGTAAAACTTCATAGGATGCGCTGAAACTCCTTATTATGTGTTGCATTCAATACTAAATACCAGCTTGCATACCAGTAATTCTAGCCTTCAGCTGTAAGTTACTTTTCCGTACTCTTCTCGAATTTTTAAAGCTTGTTGTTATCTAGCTCAGAGTTGAATGACAATTTGGTTAGCATATGTAGCAGACTATTTTTTTTTTTGCATAAAAACATAAACCTTTTATCTCAGAATAGTTGCATAATATAAACTGCTGATTATGTACTAATTAGGGGATGCTTTTCAAGCTCTGACAGTAATCACTGTTTGTCCTTCTCAGAAGTCTTGGCCTTTCTGTGTAGGAAGTATATTAAGCATATTTTATTATCTTCTGTCAACCTCATTAATAGATTATGTGATTACTATATAAGAAAATTGGTACAGACACAATTACAGAAAATTCTTAATTGTTTGCAGTGGTTAGAGCTTTCTGTAATTAAATGAATGCAATAATTAATTTGCTTGTAGAGATCCAAGGATTGTATCACCATATTCAAATTATCTGACAAATATATGATACCTTTCTTCAAGGAAGTAGCTTGTCCTGCTAAAAGAACAATTTAAACTGATTTCTTTGGGATAAAAAATCATTCTGCTGTGGTGAATAAAAATATGACAGACATTCTTTAATATTTTTAACCTTTTAATTTTTCTTTTAACACCATGATTGGGATCATTAGGACTGATGTGACATGATTTAAAAAACAACAGCTATTTCTCTTTCTCTTTTGTGTTCCTGAGGTATAGGTAGAAATGAGAAGTTCCTTTAGTTCACATAAGATAATTGGCAGCTGGGATGGTCAGCAGGAGGTTTCAGATACCAAGATGTTCAGAGGAGGTGTATAGACTTAAAGGGACTGGCCAAGCACTTTGTGAAATTACTCAATTTCTCTAAAAATATCTGTTATTATTTTATGAGGCAATTCCCGACCTTTGTTTCATTTTGTAAGCCAAATAAAAATTTTCTAGTTTTTCTTTTTGAGAGAGAAAAATTCTAAGAGTGGTCAGTTAACTATTTGTTTTCAGGTATATGTATTAAAGGAGAAAGCGTAAATTCTGTCATTAAGGAAATTGGGATATGTTTTGTTGAGAGAGTTTAATTAATCTTTAGCTTTGTTGAGTTTCTGAAAATGTGAGAGTATTCTATGATTGTTGCAGGAGGAGTAATGTTTATCTCAAACGTTTTTTAAATCTCAAATTTTGCAAACAATGGAACAGAGAGGCTGTGATTTATTTTTTCAGACATTTATTTCTTTTATAGGTACAAGAACTGACCAAAGAGTGGACGAACAAGTGGAATGAAACCCAAAATATTCTGAAAGTAAGGCATAGATAAATATATATAATAATTTTGTCTTCAGCTTTTTTGTTTATTTTTTTCTCCTGACTTGCTTTAGTGTATTGCAAGTAGTTCCTTTTGGGGAGGTTTTTAGAGTAAATATGCGTTATGAAGTTTTCAAATAAAATTAAAAATAATATGAATAAAAATAGCACAACTCTTTCTTTGACTTGCCATTGTGGGCCTCATGATGCAAAAATGTAAGAGAGTACTCTTACAAAAAGTTTTTAAATGCTGAATACTTTTCGTGGACTGCAAATGAAAGAAATGTGGCATAGGGGCAGGCAACTCCCTCTTCCCTTGGCATTTGGATTCGAATATTCACAGGTCTGACTGATGCCTTTTATGTGCCATTTGGTTTGGAGTGCAATACGTACAAGCATTAAGCATTTTTTTCCTCCTTGTTGCTGATCTGAGATCTGTTCTTTGCCATTGATTTTTTTTTTCTATGTATCACTTTGTTTTTTTAAAATAAAAAAAAAAGTTCTTTAGAAATTATAGAATTGTAGGAAAAACTGAACAATTGCTATAAGGAGGAGAAATTATAAACCTGACAATTTTTGTTATATAGCTGAATATATAAGACTTGAACATAGAGGCCAGGCTTTTGATATTCTACTACCAAGCTTTTATTATTTTAATTCTTACAGCTTCTGTATTTTATGTTTTTATATGTTGATATTTCAGTATATAAGTAGAACCTATTTCATGGATTAAAGGCAATTGATAAAACTTTCTTGGCCATGAAAAAAAGGGAAATTTGAAGAAGATTTATGGGTTCCAGTGCTTTATTCTGCACCATGTTACTGAAGCTATGCATATTTTTATTCACTTCTTGTTTAATGACTCTTGAAATCATTGCTACCACACAAATGGGAAAGGGCTTTTTGGAAGTTTGCCAGACTGAGTGGCTCAAAATCAAATTATAAACTGTAGACAGCAGTGGTGGTTAGTGTAATTTGAGTTATGTATGCTAAAAGATTGTCTAAGGTGCTCACGATGAGACTCGTTTTATTATCTGTCAGTGAAAATTTTTAAATATTTAAGTTTCTTCCTGCAGTACATTTAAAAAAAAAAAAAAAAAGACTACAATGCCAAATTCATTCTTTGTTGACCCATTTGCAAGTGTTCAAATACTAATCAAAGTTTCATTTTGGTTTACTCAAAAAATAGTTATTGAGATGGGATCTGATAACTTATTGTTTGGAATTTTCAAAGGGATTTCTTGCAGCTATTTCATTTCACTTCATATTTTGACTTTGCATATGTATATGCACACACATATAAACATATTCTCTGTATGGGAGTGAATATTTTACAAAGAGAATGCAAACTGTGACATGGGTATAGCAGGTCAAAGTTGATATTGCAACAGACATCTGGCATTTTTATAGGTTTCTGGGGTAATTTGCTTGACTTTTTCCTTCTAACCAATTTTGAATTAACTTTCTATACTTAAATAAATGGAGAACAAGGTCAGCTTTATCCCTGGATCTGCTAAGCTCTTTTTCGTTTCTGTGAAGAATGCAGAATCGGGTAGGTTCTTGAGGCACCTCATCGGCACTGAGGATCCATTGCACGTCTGCTGCTGCTGCAAACCCTTGGAGAAATTGAGAGTTGGGAGGGCAGTGCCACTGATTTCCGAATGTCAGGGTATGTGTTACCATATCTAGCGCTTCTCCAGAAACCAAGTGTAACAAGTAGTGAGTGGCATGAGTGAGTGAGTGAGCTGGGGAGGGAGGAGCAAGATGTTTTTAAATAAGTTTGTAGAGTTTAAGATTGAAGGTAGGGAATTGTAGATTCAAATGAAAACTCTTTGGTCCAGAAGTCCAAAGAGGAGCGGGAACAAAGGTGTTTTGCCCCATACAGATGTCAGGGCTTGCCGAATCTGGTGTAATTTGGGAAAAGCCCAAAAGTCATAAAGTTTAAGGAAGGAAGAACAATTTCAGTTCATGACTTCATTGTATCTGTGGCAATCAGTGTCTTCCTTCTGTGTCCATTTCTGCAGCCTTTCACTGAAGGGTCTCTTGGGCGTGTGGTAAGAGTGGGGAGCGCCTTGCCAGCACAGGGAAAAGCAGGGCAGAAGCTGGGCAGTAATATCTGGATGATGGAGGTCTGCAGTCTTGCCTACGCTTCTCTCTCCTGCAGAAAAGAAAGGGAGTTAAAATAAGAGTTATGAGGAAACGGACAGTTGTCTGACCTTGTTTAGAAGGTTATTTCGTGTTTGAGAGAATGGTCCTCCTGGCATTTTCCTTTTCTCTGCCTTTGGACGGAGTGTTCTAGTGCCTGGGTTGGCCCTCCTGACACAGTTCTACACAAGGCTGTTCCTGCCCTGTAGTTCTTGCTCCGCAGCAGCCAGTGCCACCAGGCTTGGAGAATCCAGTCTCCTTTTGCCCCGAATCCTTTAGGATGTTGATTCTAAAAATTTGTGTAACCAGATATCTCCTACTTCACATATGCCTGCCAAATGTAAGCATGTTGCTGCTAGCTGAATGGCATTTCTCAGGTCACAGGTGACAGGCATTTTCACACTCTATTCTGAGTATCAGAGTTCATGTGTTTTTGAATTATTTTCACAGTACAATGAGAAAAATCTGTGAGTGTTTAACTCCCAAGCTTGAAAAGTTGAAAGGATTGTGCGTGAACCTTGAAAAATGCAAGAAGTGAGGTTTGTAGTACATGGTAGTGTATTTTATTAGATCAACAGGTTTGGCTTCTTATTTTATTAGATTTTATTATTTTATTAGATCAACAGGTGTGGCTGGAAAAAGTTATCTAGTCTTTCTGAATACAGTGTTTTCATCAGGTCTAACAAAGATGATGCATTCAAACCTTATTACTGTTTTGTAGGAAAGATGTTTTCTGAACTTCTTTGCTCTTCCCAATCATTTTCAACTTTTAAATTATACCAGCAAAAGCCAAATGCTACTTTGAAAATAATACAAAGAGAAGGGAAAATTCTATCCAGATTTAAAATATTTAGGAAAAAAATCTGAAAGCAGTTTTTTTAGGACAATGTATTTGGCAGCATAAATTTTGATTTCAGCTGAAACAACACCATGTGTCACACTGATGTAGCTACATCCTAGTATTCTTTGTTATTTCTGCCGTTAGCTTTTAATGTACTTATTCTGCTTTCATATTTTGCCTTTTTTTAGTTCATCCTTACTTATATTTTCCATTACAGTGCTTCAGGCTGAGTGTGAATTATGAGTTTGGGCTTTGAGTTTGATCTGTATGTCTTAAGGCCACTGTTGGCTCTGCAGCTTTTTTGCGATCCTTCAGATACACCATTGCCTTCTTGGATGCATCTTGGGCTTGTGATGGTAGGATTGAAAGCATGTTCAATTTCCCACTTTTGGGAAAAGGGGTTTTGGAGGGAGACTGGGTGTCTGTGGAATCTGCATTACTGTCAGCTCTCTTCTAAAGCCCCAATCCTCCCAGTGTTCATTCTGCAGAGATGAGGACACAGCACTGTTTTTAAACTAGGCTGCCTCCTAAGAAGTATCTGTTGCTGTTCAGCGTGGAGCTGCTTAGAATTGTTAATGCGGCCAGTGTGCTGAGTGTTGTTTCCAGCGCTGATGTTTCCCATACTCATTCTCATCCTTGACCTCCTCACTAGAATGTGGCACAACAACCTGACTTTAATGATTTAGCATTGGTCTGGCCTCTGGACCTCTCTTTAATTGAAGGAAAGATATTTTAATGCTTGAGAAACCTAATAAAAGGTATGTAGAGTAATGTGTAGTGTGGTGTGAAAGTGCTACTTTGAAATATTGTTTGATTGTTTTTAAAATCCATCTGGTTTGGGTCATTTCCTCAAACGCCATTAGCTCTGTCTAAAGAATCGCACTTTGCAAATACATTTTCTTCTCTGTCCAAGTGTCCTCAGCACTTATTTAACACCAGGATTTTGCCTCCATTCAGTTTACACTGAATTTTTCTACATTTTTTTCTTCTTTTTTCCCCTGTTATTTATCTTTCATGCATATCTCTCAAAAGAAGGGGAGGAGAGAAGAAAATCTGTTTGCCTTTTTCCTTAGTTTAGTTCTTTTATATGGTCCTGTTAAAGATCAATCCTGGGGTCTATAATTTCTTCAGATGGTTTCTAAGATGGTAGAATAACCTATCCTACTTTCAATTTTTTCCCCTTTCCTTGAGACTTTAATTGGCACAGAACTTTTTTTTGATGTGACTATTACATTTGAGTGCATGCGTTGTCATTCTTCTAGAGATCTTTCTTTTATTGGCATTTTATTTTTTTTCCTCTTTTCTGAGTGCTTCAATTCCTTTCTGTAACCTTTAGCATCTTTTCTATTAATCTTTTGAAAATCTGTTCTCCTTTATATAATTCTCTGAGATACTTTTCCCTTACTTTCATTTAGATTTCTTTTCTCTGCTTAACTGTTTGTGTAGAAACTTGTGCAATAATTGGAGCCTTTTGCTTTTCTGATGCATGTCCTTCTTGCCTACTGCACAGATATATTTAGATGCTCATTTCCTTTGGTGTTAAGTAGTGTTAGAGCTACCTTGCATTTCATTGATCCTGCTGTTTGATTCTAATCATGTAGTTCATATTGTGTGAGAGAGCTCAACTGCTGTCAAAGGCTGCAGAAATCTGTCTTTGTCCATTAAAGGACAGGGTCCTATCTTGATTTCTTTTTTTTTTTTTTTTCTCTGTGTAATTCTCATAATCAATAATTAAACTAGCAGCTGCTTCTTACTCTGTCTTGTTGGATTTAGTGGCATAGCCTCCTCACTTCCATCCATAATACTAGTTCTGCTGCAGGACTTTGCCCCATGTGCAAATATGTTATTGAACATAGTGTTTACATGGCCTTTTCCTTTTTTTGAGCCCTTCAGGGGGCTAATTTTTATGTCTTTAAGATAGTCATCCCTTTTGGCAGGAAAAAGCTGTTCCTTGCCACCAAGCATTAACATCTACTAGTTTTTAAAAGCTGTGTCTCTTTTTGAGGCATATGAAATCATCAGATAAGACCTTTAATTGCTGTGATGGATAAATACAAACTAATGTTTTAATGTTGAATTAGTTTGTTAATGACAAACTACTATCCAATGTTGATAGCAACCAGAAAATCCTCTGGGTGTGGTTGTGTGTTTGTGTTTTTCCCCATTCCATAAGAAGATTACTAAAACATTAGGAACCTAATGCAGTATGTGGTTGTCCTAGATCACTAATGAATAAGCTTATATAAATGAATAAGCTTAATATAAAATAAGCTTTTTCATATATACATATGAATATATATATTGTATATATGTTATATATAATTATCAGATGGGCAAAAGTAACAACTTGGTATTAGTAATCAGTCTTCTGTCTATCATTTTGATAACAGACTTCCCAGTGGTAAAATGATTCAAAAGTTTTGTGAAAGATGCAGCATATTCTTTAATCTTGCCCTTTGATTTTTCTGCAAAATTCCACTAGAAATAAACATGGCCACATGTCCTTGGAACGTAAGTCCTAAAATGTTTTAGGCTGAATGGAAAAATAGGGAGCTATGGGAATGTTTTGCAGTTATATGCAAAATAACGTATGCATAATATTGTATTTAAACTGTTGTCTTTAAGCTTTGCCATATGTGTGTGTTTGTATGTTTGGCAGGAATATAACACTTATTTCTAAGAACTTTTCCCATTTCTGTAGGTGGTTCGTTTTTATAAAATTGTTGCTGATTAGTGCTGTGTTTTGGTTAGAAAGCTTCTTTTTGGCTTTACTGTGCTTTCAATGAGAGACTTAAAGCTACTTTCATCTGGACAATATTGCTCTATTACATATCATGTGTATTAGCACTTTTCATGCTTCCAATTTTTGTTTCATTTCTACAATCTGTATCTTCTGCTTCAATTTTTAAGGAAGGGTTTTAATAATGACTGCAGATTAAAATAAGAATGCATACCTAGGAAAGTGTCAGGAAGAATTTAAATTATTCCTGATTTTGCCTTCTTTTGAAAAATGAATGCTAGTGTTGTTTCTAAGCTTGTTAGCTTTCTCAGGGCAAACACATAGTAATGTAAGTACATCTATCAAATGCGATTTGTATGTCCAGATATGAATACACATTTGCACTAAATGCCTTCTTAATATTATAGGTAATCAGATTCCCTTCAGCTGACTTGTGAATGTTATGAAAAAGACAAGCTATTAAAAAAGGTTTAAAGGTCCTGATGTTAATTTTTCATGCTTATATTTCTCCATCAGAAATCACACAATAAATTCTAATAGCTTCTGTTCTGTCTAGAAACACATTTAAATGTGGTTTTGGTTTCTTGCACTAGATGTCACTGCAGATACAAAAATCAGCTTTGCCTACATGATTAATTTAGAAAATTTAAGGTAAAATGATTTGCAACACTGACTTTCCTTACTGTGTAGACATAGTAAAATAAGGATATGAGAAAGCCAAAACATTAGATTAGAGGCAAGTCCTGGAGTATCTAACTGATTTGGTAGAAATGCTCCTGAACAACAATTCACAGGTGAGATGCAGGGTAAAGTGAGATCGTATGTGCAGGATTATTGCAATTATTTGCTAGTGCCTTTTTCAGCTATTTGCCTTTTTAAAATTACAGTAATATAGCTAAAACTTTTAAAATATACTTATTTTCCTAACCTTATATCATCAATACTGTAAGGACATGAGAGAGGCATGATTTGTGGAGTATCTTCTTATTTAACCGGCTAATACAGTTTAAATGGCAAATAGGCTTTTGGGCACACAAAGTTTGATCTGACTCTTCATCTCTCTCTCTCTCTCTCTATATATATATATATGTTTTTTTTTATAGCAGATCTTGCCTGAAAAAGCCAGTGGCTGTGACATTCAGCTTCCATTTTAATTATTCCTTTTAATATTTTTCATCAGTTGCTTCTGTGGGTTTTTAACTGAATTCAGTTAATTAAGATTTAGTCAATTTTTGTTTGATCAGTCTTTTTTGATAAAATTTTTCTATAACAAAAAAGTATATTGTTCTATATTCTTATACAATATTCATCCACAACTGCTTTACTTGGCTCTCAATTTTGTCAGCCTTTGTTTTATTATATTTGGAACATTGTGTCATTTTATTTATCTATTTACTGACATGAAAACCTAAATATATCTATCTCTATATGTTTTTATATCTGTCTATACATTCTCTTTCTTCTCATCTCACTGTTTGGTAAGGCATATAAAGCAAATGTATTTAACATCCCAGGATCTTTATGCAATTGGTTGGCATTTAGTTTTGAATAGATCTTGTCCAAACGTGTTTTGTTTTACCTTCAGCAGAAATTGGTTTTTGGAACTCCGTTACTGATCAGTTACCACTACTAGGATGATTATTTCTTTAACTGCTCATCATATTGCTTCAATCTGGTAATTGTGTCTAGGCCTGTACAGATTGAAAAGAAAGAACTCTATAGCTAGAATTATCTGCAAAACCAAATACATAATAACTTTTTAATGGCTTATGTAGTTGTGTTAAGGGCACATGGATTTTTCTTCAGGAGAGCGGTTCTCATCCTCTGTACTTCCCAAAGCAAAGCTTTTTTGAGTGATTACTCTCAGCTTTGTCGTCATTTTGCAAGAGGAAGAAAAAAAAATACTAAATTGGGAACTGGTGCTGCTGATCTTCTGTAGCCCTTTCTCTAATAGGAACACTATTGAGAGTGTCCTAGCCACCTGGGGGACCCTGAATGCAGCAGTCAAAAGAAGATTTCAAAAGAAATAGCTGTCTGATTCAAAGTCCATCCCTGCCAGCTGTCTGCACCTTATTAAGGAACCTCCTTTCTCCCTTGTAGCCTCTTCAGCTGCTTGCCGTGTCCCTGCAGTGATCTGAGCACTTTTAACTTTTGCTTTCTACTAGGAAGTTGCAATCAAGAGGTTTCTAATGCTACTGATTATTTTTTTTTGTTCAATTTTAAACAGTGTTTCCAACCTAAAATCTCCAGAACCATCAGAGAAGCACAGTGAGGGGCTGCAGCTTCTGAGCTCGCCTGCTATGGATTAAAACAACTTGCATTGAATGGTTTAGTTAATGCACACTGTGTGGTTCAGAAGAGTCCCTCTGGTTTCTAGCAGTGACCATTCTCCCTCCCATCTTACCCCTTAGACCTGGAGCCCTGCCTCTGTAGATTATTTAGGCCATGCTTAGCCATGATCTATCCTTGGGGCTGGTAGGTAGTTTCCTCAAATGAGAGAGAATCAGAGAAATGCTTTTGATTTTTTTTTTTTTTTTTTTTTTTTTCCCTAGAGCTCAGGTGCCACTTGTTGAACAATTTCTTCTGGGCATTTGTTCTGCTTTTCAGTTATTTTCTTGTGGCAGGGAGGGAAGCTAAATTGAAAACAGAGTAAAGGGCTGATTTAGCCGACAGAAGAAAAGATGGAAGAAGAAGAAGAAATAACCCCTCAAAACTGTTTTGTCTGCAGAATCTGAAGAGAGGTAGTGAGAGGAGCAAAGATGGAGTGTAAAGAGAGTGTAAAGCGAGAGTTTACCCTTGGTGTTATGGAAGGGTAGAGAAACCTTCTCATGTCAACATTTCTGGAGAAAAATGTAAATGACTGCAACTCTTTCACAAAGTAACTGTTTGTAATAGCTCTTTGGAAATATGCTTTTTGATTTGAAATACTAAAATAATTTTATTTTCCTGCTAAATCAGCATATTTAGAAACGTATTTAGCAGTTCATTACTGTGTAACTCCAATTACTGCTTTGACTCCACAGGATAGTTGTGCACCTGCTATGTCTTAATCAACACCTGAGCATCGCCAGGGTTCACACAGCCATGCTGTGGCAGAAATGCAGTGGTGATGGTGCGTTTTTTCTTTATTCTCCACAACCACAGAGAGGTATTTTTTTTGCAATATGCTAGAAGAGGTCTGCAACACAGATGGCAGCACAAATGTGCTGTTATTACAATCAGACTGTGTTCTGTTTTCTGTCCTTGGTACACTCCTACACACCAGTACCCATAGGCCCACTCTTGCAGTTTCTTGCAGTGGTGATCATTGTGTTGAGACCTTGGCAGGGGGCTAATACACTTCAACTAATCTGCAGGAGTGAAGCTGGACTTCAGGGTGGATAAATGAAAGCGAAATCCAGACAAATGAAATGCTTCTTCAACTCTGCCATCCCCCAAGAAACACAAAAAGTGAAGCAGCTTTTAAAATGAATAAATGCATTAGCTAAGGGACTGATCTGTTTTTCCTCCACAATTCCATGACTCACTCATCATCCAGCTTTAGCAACAAATGAGGTAGGAGTCCTGTAGATAATAGTCTAGTTCACTGGAGTCTCTTGATTCATTCGCAGAGCACAGTCTGTGGAATGAATTATTCACAGCTCCTGTAGAAAATATATGATCATGTAATTAAAGACTGTATCATAATGCATATGTGAGAAGGGGATAAATTAAGATTGCCTCTCTCTTTGTTCCAGCCAGGCCTTTTTAGATACCTGCATGGAGGGTATCCAGAGAGCAGTTGCTACCTTTAAGTTGGAAGGTATAGTGCCTGCTTCTAGGATCAGCGAAAGGAAAAATCCTATTTTCTCGTTTGAATGCTGGTACTAAAATATGGAGATTTATTTTGCTCTGACACTAATGATTGCTCAATCTAGGCCCAGAGAGAAAGCTGTGAAGAGGTGAAGCCCATCTGCTGGAGAAAGTTTTACCTGTAGAACACCCTGTGCGCTTCATTTCTTGATACAGAAGAATTGTTTTCCCTTAAACTCGTGCTAGCAAAGGCACAAATCAGACTGCAGCAGATGTACCAGCCTGGGAAATGGTTGCTTTGATGGTTGAAGCTTTATAAACTACTGGAAAACAGTATTTTATAACTATTGTCTTGCCTAAGTGGCAAAATGGGCACCTATTAGCCAAGTCCTGTAGTTCTATTTGGGGAACTTTTTCTTCAAAGTTGGTGGTACTTCTGTCTGTATGAGGTGTGAAGTGTCAAGAAGGCATCCAGCTTATTAGGTTCATTCTTGTAATTCTGGGAACAAAGGCCATATTTCCTGAAAAGTTTTTCTGAATTTGCTGGCACTTCTAACAGAAATGCTTGCAGCACGTTACATGTAGTGGTGCTTTTGGGTACCACTAAAATAATGGAGTTTCTGTGTATCGAAGTGCAGCCGTCTTTTAATGGCAGATGTTGGCAACAAGCTCAGAGAGATGCAATGAAAAATGGAACAGGTAAGCTGCCTTTATGAGACTAATAACTGATCTTGCAATTCCCTTGTGTTTTAAGGGACTAGCATCATTAATTTCCCAACACTTCAGCTTCACTGTGCTCGTAGTTGCTCATTTGAGCTGTTCTGCATTCGGCATCTGCCTTTTTAATTGACATTCATTTCAGAGAACTGCTGATGCCTGTGTGGGCTGCTGCTGGGGCACCTGCATTTTCCGAGTGAACTGTTCCCAACAAAACTACGTGTTTTTTTCATCTTGGTTGTTACAGGCACTTTAATGGGTTTTCTTGATTGATGAGAGTGCTGTGGCCTAGAGTTCTAGGAGACAGTGAAAAATCTGATTAGGAATTTTCTTCTCAGTTGTGGTTTTCTTTGTGGCTTTGAGAGGTAGAAGTCTGTTCCTCTCAGAAGACTGAAGGGTCTTAATTGTATTGTGACTTTTTAATTGTATTGAAGCTGCCACTGGTAGCCAGAAGGATGATCCTATTTCCTTGTCCTGTTGACTAAAAGGAGACGGTGTGATAGTAATTTTGCCCCATATTTTATGAACGCATACATGAGACAATAAGTAATCCCTTTCTGAATGAATGATGGTATAAATCATTATCCTTTTGCTTGTAAAGGGAGAACTTATCCTTTAATTTTCAAAAATATTTGATAAAAATCCCAGCAATCTACCAAACTTCAGATTTGTTCACAGCTTATAAAGTGTTTGCCGCACCACTAATGACGTGGTTCTACCGTATTTCCTCCTCTTCCCCTTGGGACCCAAATAGCGCTTCCACTGTGCCAAAAATTGCAAAATTTGCCTTGTTCTTCCTGAAACTGTATCTGTGTCATTCTGAACGCAGTGTAACATAGGACAAAAATTTGATAGCGTATGCACAGTTTTGTAGAACACAGAAAACTCATTTAACAGACACCAGCCGATGAGACAACCAGCTTCACTGATGCAATGCAGAACAATTCAGTTTTCCCTAGTTAATGTGTAGCCTGTCACGTTAATGGAAATCTCGAGTATTTCGAAGTATCCATGTTACAAGTTCCCATTTAAAACTCCAAAAGTTAGATGCTAAGCTCTTTTCCCTTCATTTGTTTCGAAGAATTATTATTAGGAAGCCAGAAACAAAAACAATTTTCAATTTTTTTTTTTTCTTTTTTTCTCTCCCACCCTTTACTCATCCATTTAAGCACCTCGACAATAACTGGCTTCCTCTGGTTTGCTGTAGAAATTCCTTTTACCTTTTCTAATTCCATGGTTATAGTTATGCCTTGACCAGTCTTCTTACATTCTGAAAAATCATATTGTTTTCCTCATTCTGACATTGCTGGATAGCCTGGAGAGTTTAATACTTCAAAGCAAATGCAGAAAGCTCTGTGAGCATCTCTGGCTTGTTTCTGTATCACTTTTCTGCTGTACTGTAGTACTTCCCCCAGTTTGTCCAGAATCAGACAAGAATGCTTTATCGGTAGGTATTATATTTATGGTATGTATATTTGGTATATTATGGTATATATATATATATTTATAGTATGTTTATATTTTCCTCTGAGAGGAAGTTATCATTTTTTTTTGATTTTATTATTATCTTTGTTGTTTTTTTACAGACCAACTTCTTTTGATGTGAGATAAATCTCATTGTTTTGTAGAAACTATTTGGGTATAAGGTTTGCAATGTCAGGCAGTTACTGACCTAATATAATAATAATGTAATAGTTTATGCATAAATAGCACGATTTATATGTATGGAGTTTTTAATCTTATAGATCAAGCAGCATAATTAGAACTTACTAGCCCACAATAGATCAATGGTAGAGTTATCTGCCTTCAAAATATTAACTTGTTCTGTAGAGCTTTCAGTTAAATGTTTAATCTATTGGAAAATTTGTTTTGCTGCATTTGGACAAACTGTTAGTGAAGGTTTTGTTCTGAAAGTGTTTCATCCAGTTCTTACATTTTCTATATGTCACGTGTCTGCTTAGAAAGCATCCTCCTGCAGGAACAAATCTTAAAATCTTGGATTTTCCAAGTCTGTAGGTTTATTTTTTATTTTTTTTTTTTTTGTAACTCATTTTCATATTCCCTCAAGTTCTCATTTTGTGGCTACATGTTCCCAGCATAAAGACATAAAGCTGGAGATAGATTAGTTTTCATAACTTCATACAGGATAGCGTTTGAACTTATTATAGTTTGTAGGTACCGAGTTAGGTGAGGAGGCAGTCGAGGGTGTTATAAGGAGTGAAATTAGCTCATCAGCTCTTCCCCTTTTAGAAGCTCGTATCAATCGTCACCCTCCTCTCTAGACTTGCTGACTTGTGATCACTCGTCTTTTTGCTGTTGCCAAGTAGATTCCTCCGCAAACTGCGGGCTGACGTGTCTTAAAGGGTTAAAGGAGAGAGGAAAAAAGAGGAGAGGAAGGTCTGAGGTGCCTCTTATGTCTGTAACAGCTGTTTGCAGTGAGCAGCCCCTTGATACTGCTCCTTCTGTTGGCGGCTGCTGGGACTACGTGGATAGCTGGATTGAGTAGGAGGATGGTCGCAGCGGGAATTTCCATGGCTGAGTTCAGGCTACTGTGTCAGAACTCCAGTTCCACGGCACAGTTAGCAGTAGCGTTTGACAAGGTGATGGAAGCTGAGAAAGGTGCTGCCGTAGCTCATGAAAACACCCGGTTTGAATCTGGACACAGATGTTTTGAAAAAAAGAATTTCTGGTTAAGGGTAGTAGTTCAGAATCCTATGTCCTGCTCATGATAGGAAGCTTAATTGCTCTTAAAAAAACAAAAACAAGATAAAATAAAAAATAAAGGCAATCCAGAGGGACCTGGACAGACTGGACAACTGGGCAGAGAGAAACTTCATCAAATTTAACAAGGCCAAGT
>JAUBNY010000992.1:824580-835335 GCA_032275445.1 Crypturellus soui | reverse complement strand
ATATTGGATGCCTTTGCAATTCCAACCTACGCACAGATTTGGGAGAGATATTTCTATTTAAGATTAGACTGAGCTAAAATGTTAGTATGATCCAAAATTGAGGTGTGATATAGTCAGCAAGGAGTGACACTGACTGCAGCGAATTTTGCCATTAATTTTGCTGAGATTGGGTGATCCTACATGGGTTGATATTTGTGATGAAGCTGATTTTTCGGAGGAGTAGTCTTAGCTGAAAACAATATTTCATTCTCGGGAACAATTTGTGGCGAGCAGTGAAAGTGCAGTCCTCTTGCAGATTGTAAGTGTAATAGCATTTTTTTTTTCTCTTAAAATGTCTCCCACTGACAGGTAATGCCTGAATCTGTGGTGGTTAACTTGGAAGACTTTGATTTTGGGACCACAGTGAGACATAACTGACAGTCTATTTTTTAGTAAGAAGGTATTAATCTCGGTGCCAGTGTCTTCAAAATATGATAGGACCAAGAAGACTTTAATTATGACCTCTGCCTGTATTTGATTAAATGCAGTAATGGATGTTTTCTGAGCAATCTAAACTATTCTAGGTTTTTCCCCTTGAAAATAAATATTATGTATAAAAGTCTAACAGTTCTGGTTTGGGTAGTGGTAGGTTTCAGTATTTTTCTGTATAAAGGTAAGAAAGGTAAGTGAGAGTACAAATTATGGAGAAAGGGAGTTTGTGGTGTATGTGAATGCAGACCTGCCCTGCAGAAGCAGCAGCAAAGTATAGGTTAGTTTGTCCTCAGCTGTAGTTCTGCGCATACCTGTTTAAATTGGCACGTGCTGATGTCTAGCCTGCAAGGGAGCAGTGTTGAGAGGGAAAAGAAAATTTTGGGTTAAGTGCGCTAGTGTTTCACCTACTTCATCAGCTGACCAGCGTCAACATGACTGATCTTTGTGTGCATGAGTATGTTTGCTTTTTGGGCTTTAGTTTTTTTTAACTAGGAACATGAAGGAATGAATATACATGTTAACTGCTGTACATGTATATTCTATGATCATACATCTTTATACTCTTTAACTGTTTTATTACTTTAAATTCTAAGTTGAACTTCTTTATGAAAGCCTTTGCCTACATATGGGATGACTGAAGAAGTATTTGGCATTTTCTGGTGCAGTATGTTATCAGTAAGTGGTGTGTGTTTCTTTTTTTCTTTTTCATTTTTTTTTCCCTTCCTCATCAGGTGCTGTTATATTGCTTGGAAGAACCAACATGTTTCGCTTTAACCACCCCAAAGAAGCTGCTAAGCTAAGGGAAAAAAGAAAGGTGAGATTGAATGAAGTTTTTTTTTTTTTATCACATAAAGATACTTCTTTATTTATTTTCAACTTCTTTATCCTTTCTTTTCATCAAGTGAAAGGAAGACTTTTTCCAAAAGTTTGTTTGAAGTGTGTAATACTTTCGTTTTGTGATCTGTTGTCAGAGTGGACTGCTGTCTTCTTTCAGCTTGTCTATGACAGACCTTTCAAAATCCTGTGAGAACCTGTCAGCAGTAATGCTGTATAATCCAGGGTGAGTAAATTCTGAAATGCATGTGTATAAATTGCACCAGTTCTCCCTTTCAGTGCTTTGAATGCTTCAAGTGGCAGGAATAGAAATTATTTCATTCTCAAGTTAATACTACATTCATGCTAAATAATGGGCTTCTGAATGACATAAGAACTTATCAGAAATTTTATTTTAACTATTTTTTCAAGTCTGGGCTGGAATATGACATAAAAGGACATCGAGGAGGTTTTCATCATGCTGAAAATCTGCTCTTGCAAGGAATCCACTTCTTGAATGCAAGAACAACTGCATCAGCACACAGTTGCATCTGACACTAATAAAATGATAGTGTCTGGATTTCAAGAGAAAAAGTTTGACATTAAAACCAAATCAAGTTTTACATTTATTCCTTCTTGATAATTACAGGCCCTTTTTTCCTGAACAAAATGCATTGTAAACTAGAAAAAAAAAAAATCTAACGTTCATTTAATACCAATGCAAGCATAAAAATGCCCAGAAATTAGTGTCTTAGGTTCTCATCTATATAGCTCTTAGTATGTAGGACTAGGGGAGGATAAGGAAAAACAATTTTATTATACAGTTAAAATGAAATAGAGTGCTTGTTGTAGATAAAGTGTTTTTAATGTTTTTAACAGTGTTCTTAAAGTGGTTTAGGGGTGCTTGGTGGTGATGTGGTTGGTTGGTTTGATTTTTTTCAATGGCTAATGCTTGTGTTTTCAGTTGAGAGCGAGATAAACCACATTACCCATCTATATGCTTTTGAAAAGTGGTTCATAAATTGAATTACAGACTTGAACAGTGCAGCTTTATTCCTAAATTTTAATGTGTGATTGCTCTTTACACGTTAGAATTTAGGAAGATAGAACAGATAATGCTAAATTCAAGTTAAATAATGTGTTGTGGACATGTTTAATAGCATTGCTTCAAATGTGATTGTTGCTCTTTTGCTACTCATTTACTTAAGACACTGAACTAGCTGCTCATAAATTTAACCATCTTTTTCTCAGAGATGAAAGAGAAGATCAAAATGTAGATTTTTTTTTTTTTTTTTTTCCTCTTTCAGCCTTTTCAAATAGGTTGATCTTCCACTGCTGTTGAGAGCTAGGGAAAAATCATTGCTATTCTGTTCCTTTGAATTGTGAATCTGCTGCCTTCAGTTCTTCCCAGACTCAGAATAATATTATTAATAATGACATTTTACAGCACAAAGTCAACCTTGCCTTTGCAGTCACTGTGGACTAGGACATACTGTTTCAGCGTTGCTTCAGCTGGAGCCTTTCAGATTTACAGTCCAACAGAGCAGCCTGGGCAAGGTCCAATTGAATGTGTGCTTAGGAATGATTTCCCTGCCAGAGATATTGAGATGATGTCAAATCACGTTTGATAGAGAGGATTTCTTTTTTCTGTGAGCCATATAAAAATGCATGTAAAAAGTTAATTCCCTCTGGGATGGAATAGATAGCACCAGATTCATTTTGTTTCTGTGTGTTTTGTGGAAAATACCTTCTTGCTTCCTTATCAGATCTTAAAACACTTCACATTGCTTTCCTGGAAAGCATACAGTATGTTTAATACCTTTATATTATCAATTAATATCTTTATATTATCAGTGTACTCAGCAATTTTCAGAAACGCTGCAATTCTTCCTTTTTAGCAGTACTTATAACTTTTATTTCCCTCCTTCTGTGTCATTATGAGGGAACTATTGTTGAAACTGAGATGAAATAATCCTCACATTCCTAAGCACTTTCATACCTGAATTTTACTAGACATGAAACTATGAGCAGGGAGTTAATTATTAATATTCTCCTGCTAGTCTGCATTCAGTTAATCTTCGTGAGCTGACTCACATGAGCGGATGTCTTGTCTTGCTTCATTTGTAAACGCAAACTAGGATTATGCTGAAGGCTTGTTGAAGTAACAAAAGTCTGCCCGACTGTCACTTTTTTGTGAGCAATAAAAATTGCTGGTGGTTGTTGCATTGTCACTGTGTTTCTCTAAGCAAGGATGCTCACAGTTGTGAATTTGTAATTTAGGCTCTTATCCCTGTCTTCAGACACTTTAACAATGTTTAAAGCAATATATGGCACACCTAATAAAAGACATTATCTACACAGTGAGGAGGCTGGCTTTGTCCTAACAGGTCAGTGATTTAAAAATAGTAATAATTTCAACTATGGCTGCTTTTACTGCTTTTATCACTGCTGCAAAGACAGGGTAGGCTGTGAAGTTTGCTCTGCTGCTTAACTGAACCAGGATCTTAGAAGCCAGGGGAAGAAAACATGTTCCATTACTGATGTGTCTTTATGTAGACTGCAGTTTCACTACAGCAGCTTTTCAGTGCACGCTGTTGTTCTATGACAATATTTGCTTTTACTAAGTAGGTGCTAACCCTGTCTTCTTTCCATCTGCTCCTTTGGGGCAGCACTGGGTTTTCTCGATCATATGGTGAGCCTGTCACGTTAAGGGCGACAGGTGGCTATGGTCATTAAAGAAATGCAAACATGCATAACATGCTTGGAACATAAAGTAGACTACAAATGCTTAAGGCATAGTAATAGTTTAAAGACAGTGAGGCTGTATCCGTAAGAAGTTGGACATGGTGCAGAACACCTGATTCCGGACCCCCAGCTGAGGATGCTGCTGAACCAGGGTAGTTCAGCAGCAGTTGTTGTTCTAGTTGCTATTTGCAGTTGTTATTCCGAGGGGGATCCATGTTCAGCCTGAGTAAAACGTATTCAATAAACTTAATGTTTGGACTTCAAAGGCAAGCTAACTGTAGCAAAATCATTAGGTGAATTTGGCTTGGATTTTATTATAATTTAAACAGTAGGAGCAACATATGACTTGGACTACATGGTTTACTGTGATTCTTTATAAAAGATAGAACTGACTTCTCACTCCTGTGTTGACCAGTGCAGGTTTCATCAGTTTTTGTAGCTCTATATAATTATATTTTCATTTTTTTGTGTATGTGTGGTTTATGTGCCTCTAAATTTGCCTGTGATTTCCTGTATGTGCATGTAGAATAAGTTTTGCTCATAAATGTACTTTGAGGATTTGTGGATCTTTTGAAAGTTCGTAAGACGTAGCTATTTTATTTATTTATTTTTTTAATCATATAAAGTGCAACAGTAGTTCAGTAGCCCAATATCTTCTTAGTCTTGCCAATATTCAGTATTTCCTAATGCATGTACTAGCAGTTCACACTTTTGCTCTGTGTAAATCAATCTTGGATAACTTTGTGGATTTTCCATTGGGGTTACAGAAATTGTGTTGAATTGAAAATACCAACTGCTTATCATCTCTCCTCGTGCTGTAAGCTTGACCTTAATGTAAATGTGAAAGGGCTGTTGGTAAGATATTTACATGAAGGTGCTGATTGTTTTCGATTGTGTTTTTTAAAAAAATACTGTTTTGGAAATGGGCTTGTGAAAAATCAGAGAAAATGTAAATTGTTAAACTTGTGTTTCTCCATTTTCAAAGTGGATGGAAACATCCTCCTTGAGCATTTCTGAAAGGAAGTTCAGTTATCTTGCTTTAGAAACATGACACTGACATGACACTCCATATTTTCTGAGTTTTTCATTTCCGTCATGGGCACGTGTGTGATTTCAGAAAGACATATTAAATGTATCCTTTTTAAAAAAACTCTACAAATTTGCATTCTTATGGTACATTCTTACTCTTTTAACATGATTTATAAGCTCGTTCACTAACTACAAATTAGTAGTGAGTCTGATATAACTGTGTCTATCTGCATTTCATTGAATATTTTAGTCTATATTATATATATACATACATATGCTTAAAAGAACTGATGACTTTTATTTTGAGAAACTTGCTTGTGGAAACATGGACTTTTCAAAGGAAATTAAGTAAAGAGTTCTTTGCAACGGTAACATGAACTAATATTAAAAATAACAGAAAATCCTCTCCCCTAATTATTCAACACTTTGTGAAACTGATTACACTGAAGTCTCAAAGTATTTTAGACAAATCGGCTTGTGTCTCATTCTGTGCTTGGATATTCGACCCTGCTGATGACTTGGAGCTGTAATGTGATTGACTACTCAGTTTAACCTCTGATAAAGCAAAATGTTGTCGAATTTAAAATATTGCTATTAGCTTATTGCTAATGTGTGCAGGTTTTCTTTCCTTTTCTATCAATTCCTTTCTTAATTGATCACTCTGTTTCCCTCTACCTCCATGCCAGTCTTTTCCCTGTGAAAGGACCGATCTGTCTAAGGTAGAGGAATTCAATTTCTATGTATTGATTGCTGTATCTGCATGGAGCTAACTTGCAGAGGCTCTGCTAATCATTAATCTGTCTTGTTTATCTGCACTTTTTTTCCCCTCATTTAATTTTCTGTTCCTTCACAAGTGTCAGGCAGCATGGTATCTAATTTGTAACCCTAATAAAAGAAATATTTTTCAGTTATTGTAGACAGTGCTTTTATAAAACCTTTCAATTTCCATCATTATAATAATCTTTTAAACTGGCACCATTAATTGTACAATATCTTCATTTTTGATGTACATTTTTTTTTCTGTAAAAAAAAAATACTTTTTATTGATTTTTTTTCCTTTATTTAGGCTAGAATTTGAGAGGCAACAACGAGAGGAGCTTGAAAAGCTGGAAAGTAAAAGGTAGTTTTATTCTCTGTGGTTTTTGTGTGTGTGTGTGTGTATATATGTGTGTGCATGTCAAAGCATAAAAATATATTAAATGTAAAAATAATACAAGTGTGTGTGTGTATGTATGTGTGTGTGTGTATATATATATATATATATATATCTCCCTGTAGGCTCATTAAACCCTTAATTTTAAATCACAGCACTAGTCAGCAGGCAGAGAATCTTGATTTAAATAATTTTATCTTGTTTTTCTATGAAAGTTTCAAATACCTTAATTATTTTCTTGAAGAACTGTTGATTCTCACTGATTAATAACCAGGTAGACATGCTGAACTGTAGTTGAATGTGATCTTTAGCAAAGGAAATGTAAGTATCAAGTAGGTGTGTTACCTAAATGTAAGTTGCGATTCTCATTCCTAATTTACATGGTATTATTTTAAAAGATGGCAAATGAGTTTTTTTTTATTTGTTTTTAACTTGAGTTTCCTTTGGATGGAGGCTTGAAGGAAAGCAGAAATATACCACTTCAAAAAACTCTGCCTTTTTAGAGTAAATAAAACTGTAGTCATAGTATTATTGTAGAAATTAGTTTGAAAGACAAAATAAGATCAGCTGATGAACTGAACTGATTTTCCTGGCTCATCATACCTACTAAGATTTTTAGAACTAGTTGATCTCCGCATTTTGTAGATCAGTCTTGCTTAGAGAAACTGAAAAAGTCTTTTTGCCTTCTTAGCTTCAGGCTGCTTTCCCAGTTCTGAAACATCTGCCTAATTGGACTGAATTATGTAAACTCAAAAGAATAACTGCGAGCCATTAGAAGCTGTTATTTAAAAAAAAGATACAGCGAAAACACTGATATTTTTCATTTATGTTGATATGATTTGAATTCAGATTAAAAAGATGTTGCTTTGGTTCTGTTTTGATTTTTCCACTTCAAAACTGCCGCATTGTCTTTATCTGTGCTCAGGCAATTTTATTAATGACAAGATTGTAACATCTTCAAGTCTCGAGTCTCTTCTCACTTGGAACTTGGAATCCAGTAGAGCCTCTAAAATTGTATCGCAGAGGACAATTATGTCTTAAGTAATATCTTCTCAAATTAATCCATTGGCATCTCATGTGCATGTGCGTACATATACATAAATTTGTATGTACTCTTTGCTCATACGTATGTGCTCATACGTGTTCTATCAATATTTTGTTGGATTATTCTACCAACACAAATCCCATTAGAATATTTTATTCCCATTTTGTATATTCATAACTTCAGGGATTGATAAAAACTGTTTAAATGCCTTTAGCATTTGTCCCCAGCATTCAGCCTATTTCAGGTAATAATAAATCTTACCTGCTGGTACAACAAAATTATGCAAAAAAGCATTCACTTTAAACTGTTGAGTATGATATATATTACAAAATCCTTATCCAGATCTTCTTTCTTTGAACCTTAGGGATATGCTTACTTTTGGGGAGAAAAAAGGAAAAATTTGAAATCTCCTGTGTAAATATTTTATTGTAGGAAACAGATAGAAGAAATGGAAGAAAAGCAAAGATCTGACAAAGCAGAACTTGTAAGAATGCAGCAAGAAGTCGAGTCTCAGAGAAAAGAAACAGAAATAGTACAGCTGCAAATTCGAAAACAAGAGGAAAGCCTGAAACGGCGAAGTGTTCACATTGAGAGCAGGCTGAAGGATTTGCTGGCTGAAAAAGAAAAATTTGAAGAAGAGAGGTTACGGGAGCAACAGGAGATAGAGCTTCAAAAGAGGAAGCAGCAGGAAGAAATCTTTGCCCGCGTGAAAGAAGAGTTGCAGCGACTCCAAGAACTTAATCATAATGAAAAAGCAGAGAAAATGCAGATTTTCCGAGAACTAGAAAAGCTTAAAAAAGAAAAAGATGAACAATATATCAAGCTGGAATCAGAAAAGAAGAGACTTGAAGAACAAGAAAGGGAGCAGGTGCTGTTAGTGGCTCATCTCGAGGAACAACTACGAGACAAACAGGTCATGATAGAGCTGCTGAAGAGAGGAGATGTTCAGAGAGTTGAAGAAGAAAAAAGAGATCTTGAAGATATTAGAGAATCTCTTCTGAAAGTCAAGGAAGCCCGATCTGAAGGTGATGAAAACCGTGAAGAGCTAGAAACAGCACAGCATAATTTCATAGAGTTTAAAAGAAAACAGCTAGAACAGTTGGATATTTTAGAAAAGGATTTTGTTCAACAAATGGAACACCTAGAAAAGGAAATAGCGCATGGAAAAGAAGCTCTGGACCACTTAAAATTTGCATATGGAAAACAGTTAAGTACTGTCAAGAAAGAGGATGAAAACTTTATGGATATTGCACTCAAGTCTGAAGAGTTTGAGAAAATAAAGCCAGCAGAATGTAGGCTGCAATCTAAAGTACGTCAGCTGGAATACCTGATGAATAATCATTTGCCAGCTCTGCTGGAAGAAAAGCAAAGAGCTTCTGAAGTCCTTGATAGAGGCTTGTTAGGATTAGATAATACTCTCTATCAAATTGAGAAAGAAATAGAAGAAAAAGAAGAGCAGCTTGCCCAGTACAGAGCTAGCACAAACCAGTTGCAGCAGCTTCAAGAAACATTTGAATTCACAGCTAATGTAGCTCGCCAGGAAGAAAAAGTTCGAAAGAAGGAAAAGGAAATCCTTGAGTCAAGGGAAAAGCAGCAGAGAGAGGCTCTGGAACAAGCTGTCGCTAAGCTGGAAAGGAGGCACTCTGCTTTGCAACGTCGTTCCACGATCGACTTTGAAATCGAGGAGCAGAAACAGAAGCTTGCAACCTTGAACAACAGCAGCAGCGAACAGGCAGGTCTGCAGGCTAGTCTGGAAGCTGAGCAGAAAGCCCTCGAGCAAGACAGGGAACGGTAAGTGTTGTGGTAGCAGCAAGTTACAGGAACCCACGTGCAAAGAGTGCACGGAACCTTAAACTTGATTTTGAGAGAGCAAATTGTTCAGCTTCCATGTGTTCAAGTTTCCTGTTGGAGCTTTAAGTAATTTACCCACAATGGAGCCCGTGTATTGCTTTTTAAAAAGTTCTTTTTCTGTAATTGCTTTCTGTTCTGTTTGGATACGTATCCCCAGCAGCATAGTATTTTCATTAATCACTGCAGAATTGGAATAATATTTTTTGCCTGCTCAGAAAACTGAGGAAACCTTATGCTGTGTCTTTTTGCAGCTATTTGCACTTTATAAAATTAATGTATGATTGTTCAAGATTTATATCCTGGTAGTTAGGAGGCAACCAGCTGCCGCTCATCTGATGATGTGCTGCATACTTGTAGTATTCAAAGTAAACAGGTGTAATATTTATTATTTGTTCTTTGGTTTCAAGGCTAAAAGACTAGCCATAGATCACTGTAAAATGTGATATTAGCTTTGAGTTTATTTGATAAGTACACAGATGCTTCAACACAGGTCTGTGTGGACAAAATCTTTTATGTACAGAAATGTCATCAGTTCTATAGGCAGTAACTATAGATTGCCTTTCAGGATAATCCAGACCTTTCAGAGTATGGGAGGGTCAGAGAGAGGCATTTTGGGTGAGGTTGAATATTCCTTTGCTGGGGAAGTTTTGCTTTGCTTTTTGCCCAAGCAGTAATCCAATGGAATTTGTGCACTGAATTTAGGTGGTATGGAGAAAGGACAAAATTGCTACTTTTTAAAATGAGCTTTTCAATTTGATAATTGTCTAATTTGATAAATTTTATTGAATTGAATTTTATTGAAATTGAATTTTAAAACATTGCATTATTTGCACAGTAGTGACTTCTTAGGATAGTATTTGTGATTTGTTTTTTAATATTCCAGTGCTGATTATCCAATTCTGCTTTTATACACATTTCAAGCAGCTGTTTGCTTAGAAAAATCACTCTAATTAGACCCCAAATAAACTTGCCTGTAAACAGATTGATGAGTTCTTTTGTATCCTTTTTCTTTTAAACTATTATCAGAAGATAATAGTTTCTCTCTATATCAAATGTAGAAGTTACTACTTCTCTTTACAGATCTACATTGTGTGGATTTTAGTTAAAAAAATCTGCATTGAAAATGTTTGTTTTGTTGTGGATATTGCCTTTATTTGTCATAATTTTCTTGAAAAGCATATAATTTAGTTTTGTACACTGAGCATCCAACTTGAATAACATCGTTTATAAACAAAGAGACGTTACCGAAAACAGACAGCTGAGAACTGCTGGATTGTGTGATAAGTATAAAAAAAGAAAAATGTAGTCAGCTACAAGACTGAGAGTTGAAAAAGACACTGAAGAAGTGAAAAGAAGTGTTTTTTTTTTCCTTTTCCTTTGTGCACAAACTTTAAAAGGACTTGTAGTCTTTGAGTGAATGGCCCAGAGCCCTGTATAATTCGGTTCAGAATATCATTTGTGCATTCGCAGGGGTAGTTGGCTTTGATTTTGGCAGGAAGAAGCCTGAAGATATATAATAATATGTTAAATGTTTTGGGCCAGCCATATCATTCTTATGCACAAGTGTTTTCATTTACAATTTGGAGTAAATTCAAGCCTGTGACTTCAATGTTTTGGGCATTATCATGAGTAGATGAATTGTATGTTT
>JAUBNY010000992.1:639302-655334 GCA_032275445.1 Crypturellus soui | reverse complement strand
AAAGTTTTCAAACACTGGGTCAGAAATAAGTAAGGATATAGAAAAGGAATTCACAGAATCAAGGAGAATACTGTATTCTCTCAAAAGACAAAAAAAGAGTGAATCCTGGGCTTCACAAAGGGCCCAGAAAACTCAGAAATGCTCTCTGTTCATTTTCCTGGGAAATTCCTTAGTCTTTTTTGCTTAAATCTGAAAACAAGAGAGCCTGGATTTGGAAACTGGCAAGAATTTACAGGAAGCAACAGCTCAAAATGTCAAGAAACTTTTCAAAACGGAGATCTATAAATGAATAATTAAATTGCACTTATTTAATTTTAGGAAACAAACATTGCATTTCACTCAACAAAAGCCAAAATAAATATAGCTCCTAGAAATGTCATCTAGCACAGAATTTGCTTCATTATAGAAGGCCATATAATTCACAGGAGGAGAGGTCCTTACTGATTAGCAAATAACTGATTTACTGCAGAACAGCCATGCTTTGAGGTTTGGTTTGGCATCAGGAAATAGATCCTTCCGACAGCATGGAACACTAGTGCATACTCATGTCATCTGCACTTGAAACTCATGTACAAAATTTTGAGGAAAATAAGAGTTTCCGAATGCTGAAATTGATTTATTTCTTGCCCAGTAAGCATGCAAAACTAACCACAAGAAATGCAATGGAGGACAAGAAAGGTTTAAAAAAAAAGAGGAGAAAAAAAAAAACCCACAACGAAGACACTTTGCAACTCTTCGAAAGGATTACTCAAGAGTAATGGTGACGTTCAACAAGAACTTCAATTTAAATGACAGAAATCCTGAAAATACCCATGCTTTTAAAGACTGATTCCTGCCAACGTTCTTCTATTCATTTAAAAAATAACTCGAATATTTAGAATGGACCATATTGGCGTATGCTTGCTTTGGTTCTAATGACACCTCGCACTACCTGCTATTTCCCGCCCCTCTCCTTTTTTATTTTTTTTGGTTTGACAATGATTCACTTCAGGAGACAAGTCAATAGGAGAGTTTCAATCAACACTCAGCCCTCTGATTATGAATTTTATCATCTAACCAATCTGTGAGGCTTTCTCCGCTCCTGCAAGTCAAATGTCAATCAAGTTTAAGTGCAAGTGTCCAGCCAGGTCTTCCAGGAGTATCTGAAGACTTTAGATAATATAGTCAACGTCTTAACTGACAACACGCAGAGGAAAGGGACTTACCTCTGAGAGGTCAGAACTGTCACTGTTTAAAAAGAAATGGTCTTTTTGCACTTTACAGAGAAAAGCAATTTCATTGCTTTTTTGCAGATTTCCCTCATTCCAGAGAAAAAAGAGATTTTTGGAGGCTTCAACATCATGTCTTTTTACAATGCCAAGTTGCAACTCTTAACCCTTTCTTGTTCTTCCATAATACATACATGTCCTTCAGAATAGTTGATCAAATCTTATAGGAATACTGTTTGCAGTTGTTTCACTTCTAGATTAGAGTCTCAACTGATGGTATTCAAAGCTTTTCTAATTGTGACCATCCAAACAAAAAGGTTTCTGAGAGTGTGAAATGACTCTTCCTTATATACTAATTTGCATGGTCAACAAGTCGCCCGAACCCTACAGTGTATCTCAAAGCAAGCTCTTCCCCAAACCCTTTAAAACCTCCAAGTCTCACTAGTTACAAGGGCTTCTTATTTTTCTCTCACCGAAAGAGAAACTCTCTTTCGAAAACGAACCCGTCAGGAATGAAGTGTCCAAGAAGGCGGACATAGTGGAACATACAAAGAAATAAAATATTTATACAGCCTCATTTGTAACATGGCCTTTACTATTTTGTCCTGCTGTCCTAGCTGGTTGCTGTTTTCGAAGTAATGAATAATTGTGAAGTAGGATGCTCTGGACAGACACAGAATAGCTAAGAGGGCATTTATTATGAATGACTATTAGATGGGAAAAAAAGATGGAGATGGAGCAACCGTAGGAGGTTAGAAGGCTTCACTGGCAGGATGAAGCTGTGGAGGAAGAACATAGATTCAAAAATCAAACACTTTTCTATGTGCTTATTCTTTTTCTCTTTTCATTTTTTTTCTTTCTTCTTTAAACAGCAAGAGAATTAACTTATGTCAGCACATAACGATGCAGTATTATTGCGCGGGAAACTGGACTATGCTGCTCATAATCGCACATGCTTCCATAATTTCCAGATGCAATCACTGCAATTGGACTCACAGTTATGGCAGTATTAGGGTTATTTTGCATGCTTCTATGCGTGGATATATGAATCTATGGGTATAAAAGCCAAGTCCTTCAGAAGTTAAAGTTTAGAATAATCTTCCCTTAATGGAGCTTAAAACATTAAGCATCATCACTCTGCAGTGTTAAATCACTTAAGTTAAAGAAGACAAGACTAGGAAGCTGTTTGGTCCTTCCCTTTGAGAATATCATTCGTAACGGAGATCTGAAATGTAAAAACTGCAAAAGTCTGTACCTGCTATTACTATATTTGCTCTTTTGACTTAAGCTATTCTAACAGTGAACTATGAAATGTGGTTAACACCAAGGCTCTTTGAACTAAATGGCATGGTTATGTCAGCAGCTGCTACAAGATAAAGCATTTTAAAATTCCATGAATTTAGATGTCATCAAATGACTGGTCTTTGATATGTGTATTTAATAAGATTGTTACTTTATAATCTTTTTTCTTATTCTACTATACCCAATATATGCAGTAGCATTATGAGATTAACTTTTTAAAATGAACATTCATGTCTGATGATTTTACAGTTCTAATATAGATATTAATGGGGAGTATCTGGTAGACCAGCAGTTAAGATATTCTTTTGTTTGTTTGTTTGTTTGAAGTAAAATCATTTAAAAGTAAGTCTTTTTTTGAGTGTAATAAGATAGCCGCACATCAGGGTGGTAGAGACATAAGGCAGAAGTTACTCTCATAATGTGTCCATCACTCTATAAAATGCACATTTGGTCATCTGGTATTCTTTACTCTATGCCAATTCTCTAGGTGTTCCCAAGGTCTAATCTAGTGTGTACTGAAGTCAATGGACATATTCCCACTGACTTCAGCTTTCTTCTTCTGCTAACTCTTGCCACCAGGTTTTAATTAGGATGGATTCTGTAGTCTCTGTCTCATTCCATTACATTTTCCATACTGAAACTGGCACAGATCCAACCAGACTCCATCGCACTCGACTCCCTGTGCTTCCCCATGTTTTCTAGCTATTCCAGCCCTTCAGAAATGCCGCAACAGTAGGAAGGAGCAGGCACAGGAACTTAGATGAAATTTAGAATATTTGAATTTCCCGAAGGTCCTACACACCTCATGTGGAATATATGCACTCTAGGAATCCAACATTTCTTTTCTTTTTCCTTTGACTACAAAGCTTTGACTACAGGCTGGATATGAATACCTCAACAATCCCAAATCATCAATATTGGTGCCAACTGCTGATTCCATCTGCTGGAGTCATGGGCCATGAAGTCAACTGGAATGAAGAACAACTATTCAATTAATATCTCAAAGTGATGCCTGCAGGTTGGACTCTATTTTCCCCTCCTAGCAGTTATCCTTAAGATTGATAACCATCTTAATATAAAAATGAAACTCCCCTCAGTGCAGAGATGTACATATTTGCAACTTCCTTCAAATGTAACAGAATTCCTCACCAATAAAGTAAACACACAAAAGGTATTTGACTTTGGTCATATAAGTGTCGATTGCTGTCAGTCAGTCCATCGATTCCTAAAACATCTCCAAAAGAGATATTAAAAGAGATGGCCAACAGAAGCTGTTGAAATTTATAGCACTACAGCACCCTACAGGCCAACTATCGGAGAAGCTCTCATGTCATCTGTCTCATACACACAAAAGGCAGATATACAATGAAAATATCTTCCTCAAATGACTTAATTCAAGGATAATTTCCCAGAGCAGCTATGTAGCTTTCACCTAAACTAATGAAGCTGTGAGGGATACAATGCAAGAGAGAAGTGACTACATGAAGTGAAATTATACTTCTTTGGAATTTTAATTTAAACAGCTTTAAAAAATAATCAATGTAATTTGCATAATCTCCATGAAAGTAAGAAGACAAAAGAATGCAAAGTAACTGGGTTTATAAAAATATACATATCATGATAACTATAAAAAATGGAATTGGAAATGCTAGAAGAATATTGGAAATTCTACTGTATCTTTGGCAAACGTTTGTCTCATAATGGCAGTCTTCATTTTATAGTTTTATGTACTTAAGTGCAACTACATCAATCATATAAATCACATTAAAATTTCTAAAAGCTCCTATCCTTCAGTAATTTTGACAGCAAAACACCTATGTGTAGTGACATCCACATGTCAAAAAAGAATGTGCTAACTCATCCGTTATCTACCCGTGTACACCCATGCTTACAAACCTGTGCATATACAACATTACTGAAGAATTTCACAGGCTAGTTAACTGCTGGTATAAATCATCATATTCTCTTTTGTCTTTAGGAATATCTTGCCAATTTAGCTAGCAAACATACTGATCCAAAAGCTTTTATTGCTCTTTGCTGGCTGGTCTATTTCTGCCTTTTCCTGCTCTCCTATCAGATCTCATGGCCCATTGCGGGGCCCAGTCGTTCGGTAGCTCCAATAACTCGTGTGATGAGACTGCACACACCTTCAGCAACCCCCGGATGATGCTCAATTATGGGAAGTGGTTTACAGGCTGAACAGAGGAGTTTGGGTCCACAGGGAACTGAGAAATGGGTGCCCTGTTTGGAAGGATGTCCAGAAACTCAAGTGGGTCCAGCAAAGGCCTGTCAATATAAGTGAGGGACATGGGGAACACAGGCTTCAGGAAGAATTCGAGTGAGCTGAACTTGTTTAATCTGGTAAACAGAAGGTCAAAGGAGAATCCTACAAGTAGGGCAGCCTACAAGTACTGGACAGGAGTTGCAGAATTGATTGAGCAAAACTCTCCCGTGTAGATGGCAGATGATACAACACGAGCTATGAGGTCTATGACTCTGTGTCATCATATCTATTTCTCATTCCTTCTTTCCATTGCTCCCTTTTTCCCTCATCCCTCAATTCTATCCATCTATTTCAGGACTAGCCCTAAATGTTAACACATTTACACGTGTAAAATGGCAAACTAGGAGAACCGGGAAAAGGAGAGGATAAAAAAAAAAAAGGCTTTCTCAAACATTGTCCAAGAAGTTCAATAGATGTAAGAGTTTGATGGCAAGTTTTGCTGATGCATTCATTGCACATAAAGTCATGGTTTAAAGACAAAGACACTACAGAATTTTAATCATTTCCCACTCATGTTTATGATAGTTATTAATAAAAGCAACTCAGGGGTTCATATCAGACGATGACATTAGAAAGTTAGTCTCAGCCATTTTTATCTTGCCCTATTTGTTATCAGAAATGGTTACTGTGGTAGCTGTTAGCAATGAATGATTGGCACTGCGCATTACAACCAAGGCAATTAGAATTAAGAACTCTCTGTTGGGCTGATGCTTAGCAGAAGCAATATGTTTTAGCATAAAATAGTATTTCCTCACCTGTCTCCTCACTCATCTCAGTCTCTTCTTCATTATCATCATCTGTCAAAAAAAAACGAAAGAAAATGATTAATGAGAATAGCAGAAAACACCTGAAATATAATATTCAATGCTTCACATTGCTCATATCTTAGGTTACCTCCTACCTTTTAACATCCAGTAGTGACATGTGGAGGTGGATGGGAGAAGAAGGGTTTAATATTAGAGTAAATGTGGGTAATAAAGACAGAGAAGAAAGTTCTGTTCTGATTTGCATAAAATCAGATTGTATCGTCTTTTATAACACTTTTTTTTTTCCGTTTTAAAAGTGGAATGGAACCTGGTTTAGTTATCAAAGTTCAGGGTCCTTTGTTTCCTGAGAACAGCTGAAAATGTTAAGAGTAGTAGTTATTCAGAAAAATCATATTTATAATATATAAATTTACCAGGGAGGATTTAGGTTTAAATCCAAACTTGGGCTAGCCAAGAATTGAAGGCTTTCAATTATTAAGACGAATCAAGGTCTTAAAAAAAGCAGGTTCCTTTTGCAAAAAGTTACTTTGTGGTAACAAAGGAATCTCCTAACAAACTGTTTGGCTGGAGAGAAAAAAAAATTAGCTCTAATTATCATCTTGGTCATTCAACCTAATCATGAACTCACTAATTATACAAATATATAACAACTACGCTCCTAACTCATACACACTCCATCTATAGTCTTTTAAATGGTTTTGAGCACATGCAATCTCCCTAGCCAGCCTACAATTTTTTGTTCAAAGCCTAAAACATCTTTTAAACATGGGTTTGTGCAGATTGTAACTACCTTTCGCACACAAAGGACTTTTGTCCAGTCATCATCAGCTGTACTGGAACTGTACTGGAAACTAACAATAACACTCAGGTCCCAATCTACAGGATCAGACCTTTACCCCGTAAAATCCAGAGACCAATGGGAACTGGGCCACCGACTTGAACAGAGCCGAGGTTTTTTAACTGAAGTCCTAAAATTTTTATACAAACCATTCAGAAAGTACTTGGTTAATGTAGAACTTATTATTTATTCAGTTTCCAATAACATGTTCTTCCCACGAAAGCATTTATAATGAAACCAGCATGATAAAACTTCATATTAATCTAAGAGTTGACACTAAATCCATATAATAGAATATTTTAACATATGTACATCACCTGGTCTTCTGTGCAAATCCTTAATTACAGCTCAGTAAGTGACTTGGAATATGAAATTCCCAAAGTAAGAGAATAGCTTCTAAGCTGGTGATAATGGACACAGACAAAAAATCTGGTGTGATTAAAAAGTAGTGAAGTCATTACGCAATATAATTATGAAGCAGCAAATACTGCTTTTGTGAACTAATTTGTGTGTAGATTTTCTGGGAAAAGGAACTTAAGTCTTGCTGAAAGGCAGTGAAGTCCTTGCATCATTTCTGCTAACGGGGGTTGGACTCCTAAGTGTTTCTGTGACAAGATCGCTAGGTCACTGTGGTGCTTTTGAAAATTCTACCCCAGACTATATCTGAATGAGTTTCATTTTGGCAGACAGCACTCCCTGACCATTTCATGTGTCCATAATTCTTGTTCTCACACTATTAATGCATGTAGTGGAAGTGCTTCCCTATCAAGTATAAAGCAATCTCTTCCACTGGCCTTGGTAGGGCTGGCTAGAGTGATAAACACCATGTTTAGCTGTCAAAGCTTTATGGCAAAACCAATTATTTTGGATAAAAAATAGTGTTTTAGAAATCTATAGCCAAAGTTGGTTCATTTTCCCACAGAATGTATGATACTAACATTAGTTTCTCATATACTTGTTCTGAAGAAGTAAGAGCAATTAAAAATATATTTTCCTGAAACTCTACATGCTTAGTGTAAGGGGAAACTAAAGCCAAGATTGCTATAAATTGAGTCTGTAATACTTACATTTATTTTTCACATTCCCTTTTCATGTTCTTTTCCCTTCTAAAGGAAGCTTTCTAGAGGTTCGCTGTAATTTAATAGACTCTGCCAATCCCAAAGCAAATCTGAGTAAGACCACGAGAGTTACCAAGAGTGATTCTCTTGTGGTGCCAGTAACATTTCTTTAAAGATATACTGTCATCGATGCCCAAATTCACACACTTGGAAGCCCATAGGTGAGGTCCTGCACAACTTTTGGCCTTACACAAGAGCTCTTAGAAAATTCTTCAGATAGGAAAACATGTACTAGCGCACACATGGGTGTGCATACACACGTGGGTGCCCATTTCGGGCTATTTCTGCCTGGGAAAAGCAGAACAGCGACATGGCTTCTCCATTAAAATTCTGAATTTTGGAAACTCCACACAAGACCTGCTGGAAGAAGAATGATGGATTTTTCAGCCCGTAGCAAGAGGACAACTCCTGGTGGCCCTCTGGAAGGACCATATATCAGGGGATGTCTGTTCCTCTTCCATCACCCTCTCCCTCGTTACCTGCTGGGCTCTGTGAAACAGAGTCATCGTGCTGTGGTTCCTCCCACTGAGTCTGCTGAGGATGACTCCTTCTGTCATACATCTGCTTGTGTTTTTACCTTTTGCGTCTCTGGTCAGGTTCTTGCTCTGTCTCATTACCTGCTCCATACAAGCAAGCACAAGGCGGACAGCCACGACCATCAGGCTGTTTTAGATTTATGTTGGGAATAGAGAGGTGAAAGGCTCTCGGAACTGGCGCTAATCCCCAAGGTCATTAAATCGCCTCCCCCATGTTGCTCATGCTTCTGTTTACACTGTTCTGGCAAATAGTCTTTGTCTCAAGGCTTTACCCAACCACCTATCATCTTAAAAACCTCAGGAAACTTATCAACCACAAGTCTCATGTCTATTTTTGTTCCTTAGTTAGTGACTGAAAAACAGTTCTGGATATGACCATTGCTGCCACCCAGCAGCATCTTCCCAGTCTTACATTGTCTCTTCCCAGTCATACACTGACTCTTCAGCCTACAAGAGTCAATGTTCTTGTAGCACAGCAAAATACACAAAAACACCCTAGGACTTAATGAAGATAATACCCTAGGAGCTCACTAGCCCTTTGGATTGTTTTCATCCCTCCCAACTCAGTCTTCACTGGCAGAATACAACTGATGATTGACCCACAGGACAGAAAAATCACATTTTTGCTGAAGGAAAGTAGATATGGAAACCTCTGGCAGATTAGATCAACTAAACACAGGCCTGACTGTTTTCATATTAACTTATAAAAATTTATTTTTTTCTATGAAACTTCCCCTCATGCCTGTGCTCACAAGAGGAAGAAGGAGAAAAAAAAGAAAAAAAAAAGAAAAAGTAAAACAAAAAGATTCTTAATATGGAAAACATATTATTCTGGCTTGGTATTAGAAATGAAAGAAGAAGAAAAAGATTTCTTTTTCTTTCTTCCCCTGTTTTTGTTTGGGCATTTGTATGCCAAAATCCTGCATGCAGAGCAACAGGCACTATATAAAACCCACCTGATGCTAAGTGAGTTGGACTGAATTTTGCCTAGTCTGTTTTCATTATCAGAAATTTCCACTGGTAAACAGCCTTCCTCCTGGCCTTCCTGCAGCAGCAGTGCAGTTTTTCTTCCTGCGTTGCTTAGTTACACCAGTCCCACAACACCAGAGTCTCACTGAATGTAAAATGTGTTTGTAGCTTTTAAAGCCCTATCAAATAGAAATCCTTAGTACCGGACTCCCTAAGAAGTTATACGCTCTTTTTTTTCCTGTCACCACACAGATGGCTTCTTCCATGTATCATATCACTTGATCTGCAGTAAAATACTGTACCCTTGTGAGCCTCAGCTGCATATAGGGGCTGGGCAGTGGTTTCCATTCCAATTGCAAGTGAACTGGACCATTCCAACCAGGAAATGCTGCTCACAGCCAGGATCAGACTTGGGATTTCTATTTCCCAGATGCCTGCACCTTATACATAAGGAATAAGGCTTTCAATAAGAAAATATGCATTATTTCTATGAAAGAGCCGATTTCAAAACATCTTTACTTCCTCAGTTTTCTCGAAGAGTGAAAACCACAGAGCTTTATTTACACAAACATTCATAAAGTGGTTTCACACCCTCATTTATGCTGATGTGGTAGCTGTACAGGAAATGGTATGTCTTCTATGCAGTGATACATTTCTAAATAGAGGCTCCTCACACGATCTCATCAGTCACCTAAGACAGGGGCAATTGAATGAGATGGGGAAGAATTTAAGTGCGTCTTTTACAATTAGAAGCACTCGGGCATGAGAAGTTACTCTCACAGGCGACTGGAGAGGACGGAGTATTTTTGAGAATGACATGACATCTGGAATGCTCACCGATGCAGCAGGATGACGAGATCCTATTAAAGGATGCAAAAGAAAAGATGTAAAAGCCTCATGTTTGCTCATCTCGTGGGGCTCGGCACAGCAGCCTGCAGCAGTGAACGCTCCGGACAGGTATGGATACAGCAGCAACACATCGCCCTTCTCCTGTCAGCTTCCTGCAGCACCTAAGGCTACACTTAGACTTAGATTAACAGCTGCTGGGCCAGTCCTCTCCTGGTCTAGTTAATCCTTTTCTTAACCCTTAAATTGGGTTATCCCTCACACCACAACACGTCATAGGAATCGCTGACAGCCTGGGCATGTGGAGCCAGTGGACATCCATGTGCCAACTGTTCTGAGCAAGAAGCCTGAGGAAATGAACAGTGGCAAACACACAACCCAACTGTGGAGCCATCAGAAAACAGTTCCAAAGTGATGGTACCAGGAGGTTTGGTGAAGACTGACATGAAAGCAGGAAACTCTCCACTGACTTTTTCTTAGGTACTGGAAACCCACTGTGATGCTGGAAGGAGCTAGGGACCTGTGCTGGTCTGTCTCTTGAGATGCTAAACTGTCAACTATGTGCTTTGCCTCCAAGCCACAGCTCTTGAGCTGCCTCTTGTTCCTGCTGCAGTGCTACGGATCGTCAGGATGGAGACACTGGCCAAAGAGGCTAAGAAAGAAAATCCATGTGGGGCAGCACAGGCACAATCACTGCCATGGCAGATAGAGACAAAAAGTAAGAACAAAAATGCAATTCACAATTTTAAGAGTGCCCCTAACTTCCAATTAGCTTGAGATTTTTTAAGATAAGTGACACTCTGAAATGCACCCACGTTTTAAACATTGTGGCTTATGGATGGAGAAGAATTTCTACACCATCCTTTTTATGCTGCAGTGCATTTTGGGGGGAGGTGCACGTGCTAGAAAAGAGAGCTGGAGCAAAGTGAGCATCCTATTCTGGTGATCAGGCTTCTTTCAATCCCTTGGGTAAATGGTGTTTCCTCGGAAGTTCTCACTCCTAAGGGACAAGGAACTATCACGGTGGACACCAGGACTGCATATCTTCCTGGCCACTTGAACAGCATCCTGGGGTGAGGAATCTGGTAGAAGTCCTCTGAGGATGACACCCTCCAAGGTGCAGACAGAAATGACAACTCAAAAGATTTACAAGCTAGAGAAGCAAGAGAGTCACCTGGGTCTCCTAAACAGAAAAGAAGGATCATTTCTCCATCAGCAGCTGTAGGGATCACAGCAGCAACCATTATCTCCCTCCTTGCAGCAAAAGCCCCCAAGTTTCTGGAGATCTGCCACAACACATCACCCAAGAGCTTGGCCCAAAGCCTGCTGCCAAGCCCTGAGCTGCTGCCACTGCCACCATCCCTCCGGCGCTGCCCCTTGCTCCTGCCCAGTCCCAGCCACCTCCATCTATCCACATCAGGCATCTGGACACAGGTTTTTGCCCAGATTTTTGTTAGTTCACTCAACTCTGCCTCAAAAGCTTTGCCAAGGGAAGCAGGGAAGCCAGGGAGACCAGAGCCATCACCACACAACTTAGGAGACAAATCGCTACACAGCTGAGGTTTCAATTAAAGGATATCGGGCCCTTCCAGTAAAGCACTTGGCATCTATCCACACAGTAAAATAAAGCCCACGAAAACTATTTTGTGTAATACATTCAGGTGACAAATGAATATGACGAATCTGCTCATGAACATTGCAAATGCAAATGTAGCAGCTAAATTTGTCAAACAAATTACCCATTTGATACAGGATTACTTGTTAAGGGCTAAATTATGATTCTTTTGCCAAGACTCTTACCAAGGACTCCTTTAGCCCCAGTGAGGTCTGCCGTATTCTATGGAGAGAGTGATGTCTCTCAAGACCAGTACAGAAATCACAGTCTCTGCTTAGGAGTTCACTCACGTATTAGTGCAGGGGTCTGCCTTTTTAACACAAAGCCCCTCATTCAGCCCATTAGACAATTTCCAATTTGATTCCAAGGCTGGTAGATCTCTTAACATTGAATTTCCTCTGCACTTGTAATACATTTGCGTGGAAATGGAAAGCTACGCATCCTCCTGCAGCAACAGGAGGATTAATAGTAAGAGAGCAGCTCTTATCCAGATGCTTTCCAGAGGGAGGCCAACATTTTTGTCAGCCAGGATAAAAGCAGAAAATGTACTAAATGTCATAACCTGAAAATAGAGGAGAGAAAAAGTTTTGCAGGAAGAAGCAAAATTTTCTCTCTCTCTCCATTTTTTTCTCAACACCAACTGATATGGTTCGAAAAGAAAAAAACAAACAAGTTTTGGGCTCTGCATCCTTTCATTTAGCTCTGAAAGGACACTGAATCTAAAAGCTTGCATCTTCCCTCTATCAATTGGTCTAATGAAATACAAACCTCTCCACTCTCCAACACTTTAGCTATGTTTTAGTGAAGTCATTTTGTTACTCTGTTTAAATGAGTAAGAATATAACTTAGAATATTGTAGCTTCAGAGCATGCAACCTTTATGACATTATTTTCGCCTAAACAGCATTTTCAGGAAAATTATTCTCTTCTACAACCCACTGATAATAGGTGGTAGATTTAGAAATACTTTGAGCGTTACAATTTAAGATACACCTTTCATAATATACAACAGTCACCATGAAAAATAAGCATTTGCCAGAGGTTCCCACAAGGTTATCTATCTGAGATATGAAGCAGTTAGGTATACAAAGCATAAAGGAGAAAAATATGGTGTCTCTGTCTCCAGCTGGCAACTGTTTACAAAATGTGCTTAATTTTACTCAGCCAAATAGCATTCTAGAAGTATCACCATAAAGTGAAAGTTGATAAAAATAGCTTTTCAAAGAATAATTTTCTATTTTTGATAGGGCTTATATGTTCAGCAATAGAAATAATGCCCAGAATCTAGATTCCATGCAGAATTCTATTAAAAGAAACAATGAATGCCCCAAGAAAACAACAACAAAGATACAAATATCAGCTCTTTTCCCAGAAAGCTTATCATAATACTAGTAGCAATGAATTCAACAATGTGGGCAAGAAATACGCATCTGAGCCAGAATTGCAAGGATATTTTATTTGCCCAAAAGATATCTAGCAAGGCATTCTTTTCAAGTAACTGCAGAGATGATTTCACAGTATAGCTGCAGAGAGAATATTTGGGCTATTTCATTCCAGCAGGAGACAGGATGCAATTGTTTAAAAGAAAAAATCATTGCTTCTCTCATTCAATATGTGCGCAATGCTTGCAAGTACAGATGGTTATTCTGCAGAAACAGTCTCTCCCTCCCTTGCTCTGTTTTCCATCCGGACATACAAGAAGCTCCCAACAAAGCCCAGGGTCCAGCAGATAATTCTGTGTGGGACATGATGCAGAGTGGTGCTTTGCTGGCCTGCTGTGAGGATGGATCTGGGGACAGAGGCCGAGCTGTTGCAGCAGTCCCTGCTGAGCACAGTGGCTTTGGCTGAGGTTTGGTGAAAACTAGGGGCTACTGAGGTGAAACCAGAAATGTTGAGGCTGTGACAACTGTTCTGCTACAGAACGACTATGCTCCCACCTTATGAAATTACTTAGAAGCCGGCCTCTTCCCCTATATATTTAAGGTCTGCGAATGACAAGGCTCTTGGCAGTTGTCTTAATATCAGTACTATTACAGAACTAATTTCTTTGCCATTCCACTTGTAAAATAGGTTTATTAATATGTTCAACTAATGGAACTATTTCCCTATATCTATATTCCACTTACTCTAATGCACTGAGGTATAACTCTAGCCTCATTTCATTATCACTTGACTAGCTCAAGCACTTGGATGTCTTTTTGGATTTATTAATGCACCAGGTTTAAAGTAATAACTATTTATGTATATAACCCCATGAATATATTCTTCTTTATAAGCATTTTTGTCCATATTTGTTAAAGTAGATATACTTCATAATACTTCTGAGTGTGAGATGTATATTTAAAAATGCTTCAGCATTTATTTTCTAAGCTTAAAGAAATATCCCCGTATTCTGTCTTATGAATGTTCAGCAAGAATCCTATCAATTTGAATTCACAGTAAACCTTTTCTTAAAGAGTTTTATTTAACTACATTAATAGATTCATTTAAAAAATCCATTTAAAAAAATAAAAAAGTCAACTCCTTCCAGGATCTAATTATCAGAAGCAGAGAGACAGTTATCAATTCCTTGACAGAGAACCACGTTGAGTAAGTCCTTTGCACAAGAAACCAGCCTGTTAGAGATATACAAAATATCCTGCAGCCACTGAGCTCCACACCACCGGGAGCTCATGTTCAAGGCATCCACAGTCACTCAGTGTGAGGCCAACCATGGCCCCTTCTGTCAAAGCAATGGTACTCTGCAAAAAAAGTGCCAATTTGAGAGGACAAAAATGCCAATTAAAAAGTCCAAAATTACTGAAATATTAGTCAAGTAATAGGGTGCTCCTCCAGGAGACAGAGAGACCAGGATTCTGATTCCTTCTCCAGGAACATCAACGGAGAGCCATTTGTGGAGTTTATCTCCTTCTTTCCTATCTTCCCCTCTCTCCTTGCAGGCTAAAGACCTAAGCAACTCATCTAAGGCCAGGTCAATGTCTGCGGTGACACAAGACTTTAAAATCAGGTCTCCCAAATCACTGGCTACTGACTTAACCACAGGGATTCCTTCACTGACTTGCAGATGCAGTTTTAGATGACCGGCTGGATCACTGTGAACCTCCAGCTTAGCAGCCAGTCGGTGCTCGGTCCTTCTGAAAATGAGAGCCATCAAGGTATGCAAAAATTGATATTCACAATCATTAGATGTGAGAAAATGACAGCAGGCACACTATGAAAATGGACCGAGGAACTTTTAGAAATCTGTATCTGAGGATCCTGAGAACTCAAAAAAAAATCACACACACTGACTGCAGAGCTTCCTGCAAAACCACTGGGTCAGCCTTTGCATGATCACGCTCCTGCAAGCTTCTGAATGCTGCTCTGCTTCAGAGGGCACCAACTACTACCAGCTCCCTATGGTCATGTAACAAATTGCTGGTTTTATTTCATGTAAAAAAAAAATCTGTAAAGCTTCCCATAGATAAGCATAACCACACAATAACTACACAACATGGCATATTGCAACTAAAAGCCTTTATACACTGCGATACCCAACCACACAGGTGCTCTGTAGGTAGCACTTCAACAACATCAGCCTTGACAAACCGAAAAGAGAGAACCTTCCCCTCTTCCTCTCCTTTCTCCTTTGGCTTTTTCATGGCTCAGTTGCAAAACACCTTTTAATCTTTTAGAATTCAAACCTAAGTACTTAGAATAACAATGCCAAGCTTTCACCTGTGATGTCAAAGTTCTTAATGATGAAGGGAAGAATTAAAACTCTAATTTGTTGATAAATGGACACAGTAGCTTACTCCCTGTTAACCTGAAGGGCAGGGTAGAGTCAGCAACAGAAGGCTGAGTACCACCACTTTGTCCCGTGTGCTGGGTTGCATTGCCAAGAAGTGATGCAATGAATGGATGAGACAGGAATGCACATTCAGCATGCTCCGACCAAAATATTATGGCTGGGCACAGTCTGTGCTAGCTGAATTATTCAACATGTCTTTAACATTTCAGCTGCTAAGCAGTGCAAAGTGAAGGGTAGAAAGCTGTCTACCAAAAGTTTTTTTCTAGTGAGATGAGGCACTGCAATTGCCATAGTGATCACGAAGAGGAAGGCAAAAACAGTGTGGCCAGGTGGCCACAAGGTGGTCCCACAGAATGAACAGAGACTCTCGGCACACAGGGAAGCCCTGCTTGCTACCTATTCCAAGGCTCTTTCTGGCAGAGACACGGACAGTATGGGAAGCACTAAGGCAACGGGGACTTTAGAAATGGGCTATAAATGAAAACACTAAGATCCACATCGTATCAGAGTACTACCGATGTAGTTTGGGGCCCAGTCTGGTTGGAGGCCTGTGGCTAGTGGTGGCCAAGGGGCAGTCCTGGGCCCAGTGCAATTCAACTTGTTCATCAATGACTTGGACGAGGGCGCAGAGTGCCCCCTCAGCAAGTTTGCAGATGATACCAAACTGGGAGGAGTGCCCGACACTCCTGAGGGCTGCGCTGCCATTCAGAGAGACCTGGACAGGATGGAGAGTTGGGCAGAGAGGAACCTCATGAGGTTC
>JAUBNY010000992.1:570774-590747 GCA_032275445.1 Crypturellus soui | reverse complement strand
TGAAGATCTCCAGAGAAGGAGCCTCCACAGCCTCTCTGGGCAGCCTGTGCCAGGGCCCTGGCACCCTCACAGGAAAGTTCTTCCTCACATGGAGATGGAACTGCCTGGGGTTCAGCTTGTACACAAATAAGATTTGTTATCAGGAAGGCAACTGAAACTTCAGTGACATTGACAAACAATGATGGATTTTGTATCTACTTAAAAAAATAATATTTGCTCTAGTTCAATATTAAGAACTTAAAATCAATGTATTTTTATATCATTTCTTTACCAGGAAGCTTGTGAGTTGCTCACAGTCTTCTTATCTGGCCTTACAATCCACACATCTCCAACAAGGCAACAAGACTGCTTCTTCCCCTTCTAATTCTTAGGAATGCTCCATTACCGCAATCGTGGAAGGTAGGAAGCATAAGGAAAATGAAACAACTGCAGTGCAAATAAACCTAGAGTTATGTTCCAACACTGAGAAATCCCAAAATTACAAGTAGTCCTGGCAGGCCAGTCAATCACTGCTCCAGGGTGCCACCAGGAGCGTAAAGCTGGGTAAACTGTGAGGAACTCCAGAACTGGAAGTATCACTTGGGGAGAAATTCCGACAAAGAGAAGTGGTAGATGCATCATGTTGTGAATATACAGTATTATTTCTTTAACGTTTATGTGCCCATGTTGTTTCATAAACAAACACTTTTGTGCATAAAGAGACATAATAAAGATTCTTGCTGCTTCACAAGATCTCATTTTTTGTGGAAATATTTTCTGCTATAAACATTTGATATAGACATCTGCTACAGCTAGAAGATAGTTATAAACTTTTCATTTTTGAAAAATGACAAGTAAAATCACCTGCAAATCACACATAATAGTCAGGAAGTAAATTGTTAATAAAGTGCCTGTTAAGTTCCTATACACCTGAAATTCAAAGATCTGCATGATCCTTTTTGTAAACCTCTCTATTAAAAAACAGTATTTTTAAAATTTTGTTTTTAATTGTGTAAAATCCCCCTTGTCTTTGAGCAACATCTGTGTTACTCTGTGCACTGAATTCTGTGGATACAATTTTCAAATAAAATTAATTGTAATCGGGCATATTCACACAGGCAATTTGAAGACCCTAACCTATATTCCCACAAAGGGTCTTTTTTCGTTTCATATTAAAAACAGAACTGACACTGGCATTACTTAGCACAAATATATCATTTTATTTATGAATTGGCTACATTTTTATATCACTGAATTTATCCAGTGTGTAATTTACTTCCTGTGACCAAGAAAGCCCCATCATAACACACTGGTGACTTGGATCTGCCCTCTTCAGCTCTTAGGAAAGCATATGTCTATTTTAAATAGACTTAAAGACTCTGCTCATTTACATTCATCTTTGATCTTCTCTCTGTTATCAGATCGCCCTTCCATCTCTGACACCCACACAGCTTCACGGTTTGCATTTCTATCGAACAGGCATCTAATGTCCACTATGTGTGTATACATACATACATATATAGTATATACCTTTTGCACTTCTATTATCACTTCCTTCCTAAGGATCTTTCTAATGTCACTCTTGGACTAGAGGACAAATATTTTTATTAGCATGAAGAAGCAGAAAAGAAAAATAAAAGGGGACTGGGGAGGAAGACAAAACCACTACCACAATCCCTTCTCCTCCTTTTCTACCTAAAACTCCGAGATAATCCCCCAGGAACAAGTCGTTGCATTTGCAAGCTGAAGAGGGGGTGAACCCAACAGGGGGTTTGGTGGTTCTGAGATGGAAACATCAAAGATGCCTCGGGGGGGGGGGGGGAAGTATGGAATTATGCCCTAGTTCCTCCCAGGAGGAACAGGTATGAGCACAGCTGAGGACCCCTCTCCAAATGCACAGAGCTTGATCCAAATAGAATTTTGTGCAGAAAAACTCCGCCAGAATTATAAATAAACACATTTAGCTCCTTTTTGTACATTTGCTTTCAATTTCATTTCTAGCAAACTTGTAGCCCAGAAAAAATATCAAGACAAAAATAACAAATTTTAAAGAGAAGGAGATGCAGAGGAAAAAGAGCAGACAACAACCTCACAGCCTCTTCTCCTTTTTTCAGGATATCCCCCAGGTGATCCTTATATCCCCTCATGTCTTTACCTTCACCAGGTGATGCTTGTTAACATCTAATGTTAACAGAAAACAGAAAATCCTTTAATCCATCAAGCAATCAGATCATTCTTTTCATCCCTGGCCAGCCTTTTCTCCTGTTCCCCCATAAGTAGAGAGCAGTTTCTACGTATCTATTGCAGTTTTTCGTGACCCTCATGCAGAGTAAACACCAGTTACAGTTTGGTTGCAGTTACTGAGCTAGTAGGTTATATGTCTGACTGATTTTACAACATTTTCCTGCAAGGAAATAAGATGTAAAACAAAAAGATACAGTAACATAAGATTCTAAATACATTAGCAGCAATAAAATGAAGGAAAGGTCTTTACCTATAAATACTAAAGTAATGGATAAATGGAGATGACTGATATATTCATAGCCTTTTTGCTTCACACTTCACAAAAATGTTTCATTATGAAGAGATCCCTAACATAATTAAATTCAACAACGAGGGGATGAAAAATGAGGAATATCTTTAGGTAAAAGAATTATTAATGGAGTCTGATGAAATTACTGTGGAGAGCTCAGGAGAATACTGACCATTCTCCTCAAGAAGTCATGGATGATGACAGAAATCTCAAAGGATTAGTAAGAAGCAAGGGAGTAAGAATGGAAAGAGACTATGGATTCAGGAAATTACAGAGCAGTATAGCGCAAAGGGGAAAGGTTCTAGTCTAGACACGCTACGTAACAATCCCCATGCAAACATCTACAGGAGAGCAAAGTGCCAAAAGCGGCTGGAACGGAGTGACTAACAAGAAATGCTGCCAACCCAACCTGGTTTCCTACAGAGGGCCACACAGAAGGCTGGGATCTGCCTTGCCTTCAGTACCGCTCCTGACGTATTCCCCTTGACAGTCTCCTAGCAAACTGCAGGAATTAGGTTAATACAAATGCACAACAGAACGGGCGCGGGACTAACCGAAGGGCTGTGCTCCAGGAACGATATCCGTGATTTACGGCCAAAGGCATCTGCACATGACAGCACGTTCTGGGTCCCAACCCTTGCTTATGGGGGAAGAAATTCCCCACTTCAACCTGGCTGACAAGCAAAGCTCGGCAAAAGGGAAAGGCCTCCGAGAAGCAAGTCTTGCTGAATGGGAGAAGCAATCCGAAACCCGCAAAGCCGAATGAGAGCTGCTTCACCTATGGCACGGGTCAGCACCAGGCTACCCAAACGGCAGCATTACAGGATAAGGAAAAATAAAAAAATAAATAAAAAGGGAGGATGCAATGCTTGCCGCAAAGGATAAAAAAAAAGCATAATCCTAGCAGTGAATTACCAGGAGTATTGTTTGTAATCTCTGGAGTAGCTGCTCTGCTCAACTCTGATGAAGTCTCAGGTGGAGTGCAAAAAAAGTGGGCAGAATCCAGAGAAGGGCATGGAGAGGAGCTTTAGAACCAGTGCTTTGGGAAAGGCTGAAACAACTACATGCTTTCAAGGGAGAAAAAGATGCCTGGGAGGTGCTTCCAGCAACCTGCTCAAACGTAATGGAGTGGACAGCGATCGCCGGCTTCCCGCACCTGGTCAGGGGAAACCAGCTAAGCCCAGGCCAGTCTGCAGCAGCATAGCTTTTAGCGAGCTACTGCATCAAATCTATTACTATCATTAGATTAAAATACATTTTATTGCGTTGTGGCACATAGGAGCCTTCGATACCTGAGATCACATCCTCTGCCATGAGCACAGTGCTTTAACAGCAGGAACAGCTCCTTGCAACTTGGAAGAACCAATGCCCAAATGCTTCTTTCTCGTGGGGGCCTCAGACTCGAGGGGAACTCAAATCTGGTCTCACACTTAAGCACCAGCTCTCAAGACCATCTAGGTAGGGCTGCACACTTGCTAACACTGAAGTTTTTGCTCGAAGCACTGTCCCAAAGACAGAGGCTGCTAAGATCGCATTTATACCCTGTGGAAATCACGTTAACCATAAAACCCACCTGACAATAGCTAAGCACCAACGGAGCTGATAAAAGCAAAAACTGGAAAACAAGGTGCAGGGCTGCCAACATTAACACAGGGCACCTTCTGCAGCAATTGGATGTTTGAGTTTTCTCCTCTTGAATCGCACGTTCAGCCAGCAAAATCTGTGCCCAAGAGTCCAGCTCACTCTGCCTGCCAGGGTAAAAGCAGTCCTATAAAGCAATGCCTATTTCTGCTCCAAACTTTCTAGGCTTTGGGTTTTTTTTAAGGTTCCAGAATGAGTAATATAAAACAAGAACATATCTGAAGCAAGTACACAAATAGGATCTCTCCAGCAGTAATTTATAGCGTACCAATCTGCAGCAAGGCAAGTGAAACAAAATACAGAAGTGCTATTTTGGCACACACGCAGCCTGTAGGGTTTGTTTATGAAATGCTTGGGATGAGATCCTCAATACCAGACGCGTAAATTATGTCAGAATAAAGAATGAAATGTAAACTGCACGTCGTTGTCCCTTCAGCGCACCACGGGGACACTGACCTGTCCTCAGCCACCGTCCGCTTGTAACAACCAGCAGGGCCAGTCCAGAAACACACACACGTATCTGTGTTCTAGACATATAAAAATCCAAAAAAACCCACCAAACACTCTTGTGTCTTTCCAAAAAAAAAGAATAAGAACAATCAGCTCTTTCCTTGCTCCTCCTACATGAAAAACTGTCTCTAAAAGATCTTCAGCATCAAACTCTCCATCCCCACAGTAGTTGACAAGGCACACAGGTATCCCATTGCCTTTTGTAGGGGCAAGCGGAGCAAGATGAAGGTCCCAGCTGGAAGCATCTGCTCCCAGGAGCAGCTGCATCATTTGGGGGCTAATTCTGCAGCACAGCTGCTCCGGGGTGGGAGCAGAGATTCACAGGTGGCTTGAAACCATTCTCTTAAGTTCACACCGCAAATCATTATCAGAAATTCAATTTAATCCAGGAGTTCCCAGGGGGTTTTATATGCTCAGTCTATTATAGTAAGCGGTGACTAGGAACAATGATAAGGTAATAAAGTGGCTCCTGGAAATCTTATTAAATGTGCTTTTTGCATTACCGATACCTGCAGAGATCACTGCGTTCTTCAAAATAGTCGTGCCCTTCTATGGACTGCTTTACATGGAAAGGGTCAAAAGCACTTCAGCTCTTTAGTTTTTGTATCCATAAACAATTTAAAGCAAAAAGATTATTTGGGGCATTGTGGTTTGTCTGGAACACGGCTACACAGAATGAGTGCCAGGTCTGTAAAAATTAATGCTGAGGAAAATAATGTCATGCGTGAGGGGTACAAACAGCAAATATGAGAGAGGTTCACAGAAACTGCATCCTAGCACTGCCCTATATGTAATCCCACCCACACATTAATTTAAACTAATTACACTCTGGGCTGCATTCAGAAACCCAGGGCTTGGGCAACCAGGTGAAGCAGCAGCTCCCGGGAGCCACCTGTATTCCAGAGTGTGCACATAAAAACGTATCTCTCTGTATATAAATATGCATATCTTTTCTTTCTGATAGGAAACCTGCTCACAGTTGGGAAGCAGCATTTTTCAATGCGACGCTGCCACAGCTGCAAAACGGGCTTTCTCCGGGCTGCGTTATGTCCCACACGCCAGCAAAGCTGCCTGCAATTAACTAACTCCATTTGCACGCCTTACAGAAACGCAGTCAAAATAATTAGGTACCGGGTTATTTTAAGAAATTATCACCAGCACTCACGCACACTGTTACCGAAGCAGCAAGTACAATATGTCATTGTCAGTTTTCTGGGTGTTTTAAATTAGGCCCGCGCTCTACAGGAAAGCTAGCGGAAAATGAGTTGGGAGAGTGGTCTACAATGTGCTATTTCACACCAATCTCAGGCTGGCTCTTTCGTGCCTCCATTAGAAGGATCTTGCACAGATGTAGCTTAATGTGCTTAAGAACATGCCAGGGACTGGAAAACCTGAAGCCGCACAGCTAATGGCATTGCAGGAACTGGGTATTTGCCATGACTTCTGGACGCCCAAAGAGCCTTTTGCCAAGGCAGTGCAGAGCAGGACACATCAGGTGGATAAACCCTCACCTGATCCCTAACAGGAACCTTCCCCACGGCCGCTGTCTCCTTTATTTCACACCATCTCGGCTGGGCTGTGTGTACCTTATCTAAAGGCACCTGTCATGTTTAAGTCTTGTAATAAAAGCCGTGGAACTGGGATTACAGACGTGATTATTTCCTAAATCCTGGGTAGCACATTGCCCCAAGCCATTTGGGCAATCCACTCCCAGGTCACGCATGAGCTAAAACGATTTAGGGCTGCTGTGAATAAATTATAATGCAAAATTACTCTCCAAGAAACTCAGTATTTTATAATAAATGCTAAAAGGAGATTAAGTATCTGTGCTGAAGTTTCACCTTTGCTCAGAAAACCCATGAAGAAAACTTCATTTATTCATGATTCGCTAACTATTATTTATGCATGTTATTCACACAAATTCCATACTGGTTTCCAGAAAAGCTGGTGATTTTTAAATCAACAATTGAAACACCTGGAATAAGCTTCATTAATAACAGTTTTAATTCTTACAATCTGGAAGAGGCTCATTATTGTCTCTGCTGGTCACTTCTGGAAGGAAATGCATCCTAGGTTAGTAATAGGGCATCAGATGATGGCAAGAAAGCTCTGACTTATGGTTTGGCCACGCCAAACCTTACAAACTTCAGTGACGGTTTAGATGTGCCTTTTACAAAAAGCACAGAGGCTTTTTAAAATGTACCTAGACATGAGCGGTAGTGAGTCCTCCCCAAGCCCTACCGCAACACAGCCAGAAGAGGCTACACAAGAAGGGTTTCTGACAGTAAAGCATGACGAGCAAATCCCTCGGCGTATCGTCTACGGTAACTCACGTCCGTCACGGACAGCGGAGTCCCGGGAGGAAGTAATGAGATGTCAGTGCTCGGGCAGGGGCGGTAAATGTCGGAACAAGGGACGCAGCTGCCAAATGATTTGTCCCAGGTGGAGGGGAGGGCGCACAGACAAGGCTGCACGATCCCGCTCCTGCCCACTCCTATGACCCCCGGTATCATCCCGCATGAATAAGGGAGATTTAGGCAATATGTTTGTAGGAATCCCCACGCGTCGTGCTGCACATGGTGCAGCTGAAGCCTGTGCTGCTCCCGCACTACACGATGCTGTAAGAGCTGCTGGCAGTGCAAAGCTGATACATGCTTTTTTTTTGCTAAAACCCCCCACATGAACAAGTGAAAGCCCCTTGTGTCATTAATGACACAGAAGGGAATTTCCTTAATTGTCCCTGTTGTATTTCCTGACTGCTCCCCCACTGTCAGACAAAACTAGTGCATTTATTAGTACATTTACCAGTTTTACTAACCTGCAAAAAGCTTCCTGCCTTCTAAAGCAACTGCAGGTTTTCTGTTTTATGCTTTTCTGCATTCGCCTATCTTTATTTAAGACAAAGCAAACAGCTTAAGTCACTATATCATGAAAATTTCAGGGTTGGAAACATTATTTTGGTACTATAAATCACTACTGACAATTATTCTCCCCCTTCTCCCTTTCTTCTAACTGAAGTTTATCCTCCACACTGTTTCCTATCTCCAGTCCTGCCCTAAGGACAAATCTTTCCACCCGTCTCTAACCAACTGTCATCAAACTACTTCTCTTGGCTATTTTGTACCAAACTGTCCCCTACTCCAAACATTTTTCATCAAAATATTCTTTCTCAATGCTCCATTGGCATGAATCTCTATTTCCCTACTTGTATCGCACAAGTGCGTGACATGCATGACACTTGTTTGTCTCTATCTACTCCTCAAAATGCGAAGTAAATTGGAAGCAAATAAATAAGCAGATTTTGCTATTTCATCTCTAAAAGCTCTGCTGATCATAGAAATGATGCCAGGCACCCACATTTGAAAAAAATGGTGAAAAACCAAAATAGTGCAAATCTAGAGAGCATATTCAGTGGTGAGGAACTGAGACTAGTCCAGAAGCCGTGATCCTTCAGTAAGTTCATCCCAAATAATATTTTTCCTTCTTGCTTTTTCAGGTTCTAAAAAGCTATGAAACAACTTTAAGCTGTAGAGTATTTTCCATAAAACTGTATCCAAGGTTGCTTTGCAGAATTCATATAGTCCAACGAGCAAGACACAGCACTGGATAATTTACTGAAAACAGCAGAAAGGTACATGGCCATATCACGCCATTGATTTTAAAAATGAACTTCCAATTGGAGTCAATAATGAAATATGCCTAAAAATCAATAGCATGCCTGCTGCAGGGTGATTAAATCACTAAGATGAAGCCAATCCATTAAAACTTTGATACTTAAACACTCTCACATCACTAAAATCACTATTTCTGAAATTCCTCTGAACTACATGTCACGAAAATACATTTGACTCAGTCTGCAGCACTGTGAATTAATATTTCAACTCTCTCGAAAAAACACTTAAACAAATTATTCCCCAAACTTGCAGCCCTTGAAAGCAGAGCAGAAGTTGCCCCAAAGTGCCTCAAGGCCACTATTCACATGTACAAACAAAATTCTTGTTGCGATGCTAAAAGACAAGGGCAGCGAATGTCTATGATGATGTCTCGGGACGGGACTGTTGACTGAATAAAATCAGATGTAGTTCTTGCTCATCGTAACAAGAATTCAAAGCGATCTCCCATCCTCCCCTAGGAGGTTGTTAGTACAAATCGCTGGCGTTATGCTGAAACAACAGACAGAAAAAAAATCTTGTCATTGCAGCTGAGATAAAACCAGGTCCCGGCAACAGGGTCTGCAGGAAAGCAGCCCTGACAGACGCTGAACATCAGCCAAAATTGGGGATGAAGTGATTAGTTCTTGTAGAATGTCCCCGTGCTTAAAAAGGGAAATAATCTTTGGTTTCAGGCTCTGCAGCTGCCAGGGATGTAAGTCAGAAAGGATGGACTACTGCTTTGGTCCAGATGGACATCCCTCTGTTCCTACACTGGTTTTTGGAACTTCACTGAAAATTGGTAAAAATTCGGCCCAAGAGCATGCAACTGTATCCACATGTGCACAGCGACTGCTAATTCCCACTGTATTTGTTTCATCCAGGTGCAGCCAGTTGCAGAAAGAGCCACCTTTGAGTGTCTGGGGCTTCGCCCTCAACATTTAAACACCACCGTGCAAGCCCCTACCCAGGAGCGGGGAGAAGTCTGTAACCTCCCTGGGGCATCCTTCACGGGAAATACTCCGTCACGCAACAGCAGGGTTTTGTTACCCAACTACGGGGTCTGAGATCAAGGGATCTCTGCTGGGAGATGGGAAAGAAAGATCCCTCAGGGAAATCCCGCAGTGCTACCCTGGGACAGATGAGCAGCTCGGAGTGGAGCATGGGGGCTGAGGCATTTTTCCTCTGTGTTTGTAAGGGGCGATTTATATTTGGGATGCATCAGCTGACCTAGAAAACATCCACAGTTAGGCAGTTTTTGTCGGCATTAACCAAAAGATTGGGTAAATTATGGAACTAATAAAATTGCCGAGATTTGTACTTTTCAAAACTAGTTGCTGCATTCCTGATTTATTAGCTAGAACTTCAAAGGTTTGTCATAAAAATAAATAAAAGAGCATGGATGGGACCATAAATATCCGTACTCGACAGTGCTAAAATACACTGTTTACAGTGAACCAGGAGACAGCAGCATTTTAGGTCATATTTTATATCTAGCAGAGTGAAACATAAGAATGGATAGAACTGATAACTGCTGGAAAGAGGGCAAAACTATTTTCCCAAAGATAGAAAACCTTTAGATGTAGCTGACCGATGTCCAACCTTAAAATGTAGGAGCAGTGAATGTGTTAGGGAAGGATTTCTGAACACTATCATCCCAGGACACTTTCCAACACAAACTGATAGCTATGTGGGAAAGGGAAGAAATTAAAATATATCCACCATATGCAAGAAAATGAACATAAAAATGCTTAAAAAACACACATCCAATTATTATGAAAATTCATGGATTAGAATAAATACATAAATAAACAAATATATATATATATCAACCCCCCCCTTGTCCCCTGCCTTGATAAATTCACAGCAACAAAGATCACGACCCTTTATCCTTCCAAACTGTCTGCTGATCCATATGCTTCAATGTACAGATCCTGCACGGCTCTGGAACGGACAGAAGACCCAGGAGGGCCGAGAAGCAGCTCAGACCATTTTACTCCTCCCAGAAAAGAAGGTCGGTGCCGTCTTTGCCGCCGCCTTCTCTGGGACGGGCTCTCACCGCATCCCTTGCCATTGCGTCTGTTTCACCTTGAAGACCCAACTGCCACTTTGTTAACCTGCCCTTTACCTGTCACTAAAGTCACACTGATGTATAACCCAGGAAATAGAAGGACTTTTTTTTTTAATTATCAAGTGCCAGTGATTTGCACATTACAGTGGCTGAATGGCTACTGCCTTGTGCCTTACTAAAACCACCATTTACAGTGTTGGACTGTGCACAACACACTCGTTAACCAATTTTTGCAGTTACCAAACCTGAATTGATTGTTTTTTTGCCTGGGAACACTGACTCTTGAGCTCTTCCTTATTGATGACTCCTCTAAAAATGACTATGCTCTCTTATTTATATCCAGCTTTGCAAAGATTGTGGTTTTTTAACAGCTATAAGCAAACAGCCAGGATAAACGAATACTGAAATTTCAAGCTATCGATTAAAAGTGAAACTTTCCTAATAACTAAAAATGATAATAAAAATGGGGAAATACATATATTGTTTAACAGAGAGGGCTCGCTACCTTCTATTTATCTCAGACTTGCCTTTTCCTAAATACTTTTAGGAAAAGTACTTGCCCTCTCCTTTCCCTAAATACTTTTAAAATGTCATCATTAATAAAAAGAGCAATTTAGTGGCCACAAATCCTGAAATGCTCTGTCCAAACTTCCTAACAACACCACTGCATTTCAGAGAAAAGAGAGTTATTCGGATCCTGTGCCCATTTCAACACTGACCTCTGGCGAATCTGAATAGAAAACAAAACAAAACAAAAAACACAAACACAGATGAGCAGAAAAAAGCAGGTTCCCCTGATCCAGCAGGCTGTTGGATCACCTTCAAATTCACTTCAAAGATGACTACTCAGCAATATCACAATTCTCTACCACAATTTTCTACAATTTCCTAACATACCCTAGCTAAAGTGGTGGAGTATAATGCTTCTAAACTTGTAGCATCTGCATGCTAAAACTAAATGTATCACTTAAGAAGAATTCAGTTTTCATAACTGAAGTTAATTCCTTGCTATAACTAATCAGCCTGAAAATCAGCCTCAGTGACCTCATATACTAAATGTAATATTCTCAATTAAAGTTTGAATTAATCTCGAATGTGCCTTTGTAAGACTTTTCTTATGGAAGTGCAAACTTCAGTGAACAGGTCTTTCCTACTCTAAAGTTAATGTTCTCCAGAAACAGAACAACAATTTCACTTAACTTGCGATACCAATGTAACTGGGATGCAAAAGCAGTGCATTACTTCCAGCTTGACAGTTTACTGAGCATTGCTGCTACCTTAGAAAAAACAGAAAAGAGACAGAACTAAAAAACTAGACATATTCTGCTTTGAGAGCTTGTAATTTTATGTTCAATTAAACTAAGAATGGTAAATTTAACAGTTTTTCTCCCTTTTTTCCTTTGTTTTTGAGAAATAACCTTTGAGTTAGGGCTCCGCGGAAAACTTCACTGTAAAAAATAAATTTGTTAAGCACGTGGAAAAAGAATGGAGAAAGGCAGTCAGTGACAATCTAGTGCAGGAAACCAGAACAAATCATACTCAATTTACAATCCCCATCCAAACAACACTTACGAACTTCTATTCCTTTCCTTCTTGACATATTCTGCTATCTTCTGTCACTTAAAATTGATATGATCCCCCTCGAAAAGCCAGAAAAGGAAGAAATGGCAGAAAAAAACTGACAAATGCAGAGAAGGGCCATAGAGCTCTTTCTCCTGTAGCTTTCTACGCCAGTAATGAAGTGGGATGGCACTGTGGTGGTTTCCACCTGTCAACGCTGCTGAGCAACGCATTATCCTTTAACGGCTCCATCTCTCTGTCCCTAAAGAAAGGAATATTTCGATACACATTTCAGATTTTTTTTTTTTTTGGAAACTGAGCCATTTTGCTGTTCTGAACCTTACAAACTGCATCATTAGTTATTTTCAGAGCCACGGGATTTAGGCAATTTAGGAATCAGAACTCTAGATATATTTCTGGGGAACTGCATGCAGCGCTATTCTCTTGTCAGTAAGCAACACCCATAAAAGCTCTATTGTATAAAGTGATTTCATGCCTCAAAGTTAAATGCAGTGAAAATACGATCCAAAGAAGTTATCAATAACTCTGAAGGTGCTCGGCAGTGTGCTTGCTAAAGACGGTGACTTCAGAGCAGCTAAATCTGCAAGGTAATTCAGGCAGGTGTGTTTTCTTTTTCTGAAAGCACCAAAAGAGACCAGACTATCCTGTGTTTATACGGCCCACAGGCTGGCCTGGCTTGAGCACCTCCTGCACTCAGGTCTTGAGTCTTTCCTTGCAGCTGGCGATGCATCGGGAGAGCAACACCGACTCGACGGCACGAGGCGCCAACTCACCCCGGAAAGAACCGTCGAGCCTGGAAATAAACCGCTCGGTTTGCTATGAACATTTGCTCTCTGATGTTGAAAACCTGGAATCACGGAAAATTCAAATCAGCTGTTTGGTCCCTGGACGAGAAAAATGTATTATGTAACACTGGCAAATGGGCCATGGGTATGGGTAGAAACATCTGTTCCTTGAGCAACCTGGGGTTTGTTTCTCTTTCAGCATGTTAATGTGAAGCACCAAAGAGAAAGGAAATCTGGCACAGAGTACTTTGTTGTGTTCACTAGAATTTTCCTAACTTGTCAATGTGCTTAAACTATGGGTAGAGAAAAAAGAATAAATAAGTATATTCTAGAATAAAAATCCTGCGTAGAAAATAAACTTAAAAAAAATAAGAATGAAGAATGTCCTTCTCCTTTCTAAAAATAAACAGCTTTAGAAATCAAAATATTCCTAATTATTTTATGTAATCAGGGTAGGCAAACGTCAAGTGACAGCTGGCACCTGAAATTTGTAGGAAATGCCACTACTATCACTCTTCAGTATTATTACTGACCAGATGGTTATTTATGGGCCTTTTGACCTCGATTTCTTTTAAAGGGGGAGTAGTGGAGTTGAAATGCATATAAGATAAGGGTAATTATTTTTTAAAGAATAGCAATATAAAACCAAGGCGTTATTTTTTTTTCCAACCTGACGTTAACTTCAAAGCAAACCAAAAACAAATTGTCTGGCAGGAAATGAGACCACTTCAGCTGCTGATTCCAAGTCTTACTTCACATTTTTTATTTCCCTAGGTGGAATACATCAGCTACAGAAATCATCACCAAATTTTGTTGGAAATTGCCCCAGAGAATACTTAGTCTATATAGAGAAATAAAAGATTTACCTTGGTACCACTTTGAAGCTATATGGAAGTGCTATGATTTCAATGAGCCCTCCGTTAAAGGTGTTACTTCCATGCATTAGATATTCAGATGATTACAAGGTGTAAATAATTATGTTTTCCCATTTATATGGAGGCAGCACGGAGCACTAAAGCTTTCTGAACCCATTTTTTTTTTTTGGAAGACTAGGTCAAAACCTCAGGTATTTCTTAAAAAATTAGTAAAAAAAAGATCACATCAGAACTTGAAAATAACTGTGCATGGATTCAGCTACCTTGTTTTCTAAGGGAGGAAAAAAAAGTGTAATTACCAGTGCACATATCCTAACTACAGTTACAAATACGATCACCTATGCAGCTGCAGTGCCACTGAAACTACGCAGATTTTTACTAGAAGTAATCCTAGGACATTTCAGCCTTTCTTTTGGAGAATTTCCGGCCTTGCCCGGTCTCCTGCATCACATCCCGCAGCCTTGCCCGTTCCAGCTGCAACTGTTTCCTTATTCCGCAAATCTGGCACAGATTCTGGTTCACTTCCAGCTCCCTGCAGACACTGCTTCAGCAGAGCGTGCTCTGAGAAAGCTGATGCTCCTTTATCCTGGGACAAGCATCTTTTAAGGGAGGCCTCAGGACCCTTTTCTGGTGCAGCTGTAGCCAGACCTATGACTGCAATGAATGCCCATTGCCTACAAGAGCCTTTCATTCCACTTTATGGTGGCCCTGTTCTCTGTGTTGTTAGTGACAGAAAACACTCCATCTGACAAGCTGTAAAGAGGACACGATGCGAGGAAAATAATGCACTGGCTACTTCATAAATAGGTGTCCCTCAAGCTTTTGTCAGGACTGAAAAACCCTACTGAAAGCCAACATCAAATAAAATAAGTGGAGGACATGGAGTCTCAGAGAGCCATGGAGAAAACAGGGGGAACTTGCTGGTGTGGCAAAGACTGAAACCAGCCTCCCGAGGCAGGATGGATGGCTGTAAAAGAAGCACAGCAACACAAAAACGCACCGTGCAAGACCACAAATTCTTGCTCCGCTATAAAACTGCCACAGCTAACTTTATCATGTTTACATGGCATGTTGGCTTGAGTTTAAAGGAAATGCTTGCTAAACCGTATATAGCTGGCAAGAAAGAAAGGGTTTTCTCCAAAGCTTCTGGGAGCATATGGTTTTCTGGAGACATGGAATAAAAGTACCGATTTGTACCATTAGAATATATATTACTCTGCAGTGTGCCTATATGGCTCCATCAGATTTCTTCATTTAAAAATATAATGCAATGTAATTTTACTCAACGTTTTAGAAGTGAAATACAACCCATGAATAACCTCTTTCAAATCTCTGCCATGAGAGCAAGTTCTCTAAATGTTATTCTGAAGCACCAGATAATGACTCCCAGCATCTAAACCCCAAAGCACTTGTGAAAATGCAGCCTTTCAAAGTGCTCTAACTCTATTGCTTCCAGCTGCTTGCATCTGCCCAAATGTACCGAACCTCACACACAAAGCCAGTAAATCAAAAGGAGGAAAACGGGAGCGGCAGAAGTCTGAAAAATGCACACTGAAAAATAATTTGATGCTATTAGGATCTACTGAATTCTGCATATTTTCAAAAACACGACAAGCACTGCAGTTCCTACACAGTTCTTTCCAAAGAAGAAAAGAAGCCATTTTAGTCTTAAACGCACCTTGTATTTCAAAGTAGCTTTTCCTCTAAAACCTGCATATTATCACGGTCAAGCATAACTCTAAGAGAAACCTCACAGTAAAATGTATCCCGGTGCATAACTTTTAAATATTTGCATATATGCAGCAAGTAGCATCAGACAGCTGAAACTGTGTTAGAGCATGCTTTAAAGAGGAAGCTTAAATACATACAGAGGCAATTCAAGTAATCTGTACATTCCTGATCAGACAAACAGGTGTAATTAAAAATTAGTTTGTCAGCCTTCAGTAACTATGCAGAAACAAAGCTTAACAAATGTACACAATTTCAGATGCTTTTTGTGTTGAAGCATCAGAGAACACACTTACAACTGCCTATGATTCTACTAAGAAACTTAACAAAAGTTCCTTGAAATGTTTGGGTATTTCTGATTTTATTTTATGTTCTAACCATCTGGGTTGTCTGGCAAGCAGGACATTGTGTTTCCAGTTTTCCTCTCATTCATTGGCAAGATTTATTTTCAATCAATATACAACTGTGAGTTGAATATAAAATATATCTCATAGGTAAATGCACAGTTAAATGATTTCACTAGACCGGGGCTCTTTACACCTGTCTCTAAAAGACTTGCTCTTCCCCACCTGAACTGAGGGACACTTGCTCCGGCCAGCAGTGACACTGAGGCACTGTCTACATTAATCTTGTAGGTGGCTTCACTATATATCAGCAGATCTGGCAAAATGTTTTGTAGTACATCTAAGCACAGGGAATAAAACCCCAGTTTCACTGAAACCAAAGAGTTTATTATAAAATTCAATGGGAGTAAAATTTCCATTCAAGAATAGGAAAGTGAACTGAACTTGAACCTTGAACTGAAACAAATGAAAACTGAAAAGAAATATACTATTAGATTTCAGATAAAAAACATTTGAGAGTAAAACTGAAAGATCGTTAGGAAAGATCCTACTTGAAAATACACTCAAAAACTATTTTCTAGCTCCTTCCTTGCATACCATGTGCACATGCGAATGAACATTCACTTGTGCACATGCTGAGCCCACCTAGAATTAGGACCATTTCTCAAGGAAGGTGGTGGTGACAAGCTGAGACCTGACAAATACCCAGCCTTGCTCTTAACCCCTTCAGAACCTCCTACTACTAATGCGCCTGGGTAAAGATATGATACAGTATCTTGGCATCTAAATCATAGATAATGGAAAAAAAAGTCACAAAGGGATGAAATTGTATTTGTGCTGCTTCTTTTCTGGTTAAAATTTAAAACATCAACGGAAATGTGGTTACATCTTCATCTCACAGTGAAGTGAGAAATGGCCCATGCAGAATCTACTCATGAAACGACTGACCTTTGCGAATCAGGTGTTGGAAACATGGATTCCCCTGCCAGTAGCTCACGCACCATGGGTGCAGGTCCTAAAGCAACCATTCCTTCCTTCACTTTGCTTCTCAATGGTGCATCTTTCCACAAGAGAATGGGACTATTTTAAGAACTTGAACAAAACACTGCCAAGAATGTTCTACACCATGCTTGTAACAGTTTTGTGGTTAAACAAAGCTATCCCAAGGATTTCACATCTTATTTTACGGCTTTAAATAGTGGCAGAAAGTTGGATTTACTCATTACTTTGCACTAGTCCTGTTAGTAAGGGTTAGTGGTTGCAATAATTTGGAGACTGAATCTTATGCTGGAAGAACGAAGGCTCTCTGGCAGCACATTAGGTACGTGGACCATGTGCTGGATGACCAATTCTGGCCACTGAGCATTCAAGTGGTGTGAAGCAAGTATTTAGAGAAGTGGAGAGCGGCACCCTTAACAGTTAGCCCCAACTGTATCTATTGCAAATTGCTTTGAGTAAAAGACAAACTACCTTAGCAGTAACATATCTTAGAAACTCTCAGAGTAAGAGATTCAAACTGAAGGTTTATGGGAAAATTTATAATAGAAATAAAAGTAAGCCTTCTATGCTAGGCAAATAAGAAAGTGAGAAGAACAGTTCCAAAGACACAATATAACTTAATCTCGCCAACCAATAATCTAGTTAATAAAGGTATTAACTAGAAACTCTGAGAAAGAATAATGCGGATGCAAAATAACATTGAGAGTCATTCCACAGTATTCAACACTACACTAAAGAGGGGAAGGATAAATATTTCCAGAAACCACTGACAGACAAGAATTGGAAGAATCATTTTTCATGCTGATGGAAGTAGGCAGAGGAGTGGTATCTGGAAAAATGAAACAGATGAGGGGTGTAGTATTTGCTAAAATGGCTGAAAAAGTGAGGCCTTTAGTATTTTGCTAAAAAAGCATGCACTGTGACAAGATTTCTTGGGACTGTGAGCATAAAAAAGAGATTTTTCAGAGAGTTCAGCTAGTACCAAGCTCAAATCATCACTATTACTTGAAACAACTATCAATTTGAAACAATTATATCAGCACTCAAATCATTTTACAAAAAAATCAACTTAAGCTTAAATTCCTTTTCTCTGCTTTCCGAGGACTATAAAGAATCCCTTTATTGTCCAAAGGATTTGTAGCCCTGGTTATTTAGTGGACTGGTCATCCTGCCCTACTCTCCCTCCATTTTTTTTTCTGAATATGGCATTTATTATGTCAAGTGAGAGGCACAACAGATGCACATCATCTCATTAAGTTCTGTATTATCCTTGTTTATATTCAAAAAATATGAAGTCCCATATCAAAGGCTAATCAAATGAGTGAGGGCTGAGATGTCAACATGCAACATCATAGCAACTTCTTTTTCACACAACTTTGACCATAAGACTTCAGTATTTCCAAAGCTTGTAATTTCAAACAGAAAACAGAGGTTTAGAGTCATAAAATATCCAACAGACTCAATTTCCTACTTCCATGAGCAGGATCTCCAAGTCTGTGGGCAATGTATGCAATATTTTAGAGGGCAGAGCATGATAGGAACTGGTTCTCCCTCTACTTTCAAACACAGAGCAGATGATAGATGTTTACCAGATCCACCCAGCACAGTTAAACACTTCTGGGAATTTTGCAAATTCAAAGTTGTCACTTTTGACAAACAGTTTCTCAAGGGGAGGCAAACCGAGTCTCATCATTCCCGGTTAGCAGGTTTCCTGGAGAGCTCATGGCACTTTGTTGACGATTCAGACATTTGCCTTTAAGAGTTAAAATACTGCTCTACTCCGACTTACAGTTCCTTTCAAAATGCTAAACCCTTTTCAACCCTATACATATGCAGCCAAACATCTAATTATATTTTGTCACACAAAGTAGTATGAAATAAACATTCACTTTAAATATCATTATCTTAATTATGATAATGGCTCCAGGAGAAACCCACAGAATTATGGCTGATGATATTAGTCTGCTCTTAGAAAATAATACACACCCAACAGCAACAGAGATCTAATACTGAGATACAGCAGAGCAGAAAGGAAACTATAGCTGGAGCTGACAATTTAGTGAATACTGCAAAAATCAATGCAGTCCTGGAAAAGACGCCATGTTTTAGAAGGAATCAGAGTTTAGCCGATCCTTTTAGGCTTAGTCAAGGGAACAAAAGTTCCTATTTTTATCCTGATAAGAAGATGCATATTGGCCTCCTGGTTAGTAATACACTGATTTCCTGATCTGGGTAGCCAATTGCTTTGTGAAATAAACCACTGTGGAGAAATTCAGAAATACTTTGCAAGGGTTTCCCAGCTTGTACACATTAAGCTGCACTCTACCATGAGAACAAGGGAGGATACGAAAACAGGAGAGAGAGGAGACAGAAAATTTTGGCATATGAATAAACATAAAGGATCTCTTACTGAAGGAGAGCAATGAAAGGGCAAAAGAGGATTAGGTTCTCCTGCCCAGCAAGCAAAGGAGATGCTCGGGCTGCAGCGGCTGAGCTGTCCTGGGCAGACTGTGTGCGGTCACAGGGATTAATGGAAAGAGGCCGAGCAGATTCCTGCTAATAAAAGGGAAACTTCTAGAAATGAGATCATCACACTGTACAAAGGAATGACCCTGTTGCCACTCATTGCTCAGAGAAAGACATGAATGGTTTTTGTGCCATATGGTTTTCTGAACCAGAGAGCATCATCACAGCACTGTAAATACCTTGATTTTGGAGTCCTGCTGTCAGACAAATGCCTGCTTATTGCAAAAACTAACAAACAATAAAAAAGTTAGATTTTATTTTTTCACTTCACTCAAGTAGCCACCAAGACCATATTTATTCTTTTATTTCCATCAAATTCCACAAAGGAGAGGAGATCTATCTGCACAATGATGAGACTTCATGCTTCCTGCAGCAAATCTCAGCCTGTTATTCCTAGAACGAAGACCAGCTGGCTATCCCCAAGATGCATCTTCCAGGGTGCCAAGAGTGCCATGTCCAGTGTGTTTGAGCTCAGCGTGAGCGCATACATGTTCATCGGGCTCCTCACCACCTGGGAACACCCCTCAACCTGTGACGCCCACCAGAAAGGCAGTCGCCCAAGGGAATGTCAACGGCAAAGAGTGTGACCATAGCGCGCACGTTGGGCACAAGCCCCTTCTGCCCTCACCAGCTTGGCATGGCCCGATGCAGGTCATGGCCATTGGCAAGGCTCACAGAAGAGGCATTGTGCCAACGGGGAGAAAAACAGCTCTGAATTTTACAGTCCTCCCTATAAGAGACAACAGATGGA
>JAUBNY010000992.1:544630-556896 GCA_032275445.1 Crypturellus soui | reverse complement strand
CCCTCATCTATCCAGCCGGTCATCCCATCATAGAAGGCTATCAGATTAGTCAAGCATGATTTCCCTTTCGCGAATCCGTGCTCGTTTCCACTGCAGGGCACCAGAGCTTCTGCAAAGGGAACTTGGGCTGTTACCCCTCCTTTGCCACTGCCCACGCATTTCCTTGGGTCGCTACTTCTGTCCCAGGGGACCTTCTTTCTGCAGCCACACAGATGCCTGGGGTGCGCGTCGATAGGTGCGAGGAGGCTTCAGGACCTTGTGGTCAGCCTGCCCCACCACTCTCCACAATGCTCCATCAAATGGCTGGGCCACACCATGGATTTAATCTTCCTCTGTCTCCTTGCAGATAAGCAAAAGAAGGTAACGCGACACTAACAGAAGGTGAGAAGTACAGGAGAAGCAACGGACCCTTCCTGCAGGAGAACGGAGCTGTAATGAAACGGAGAATGGAGCTGCATAAGGAGGCAGCATGAGACGACGAGAACGTTCAAATAGCTGCGTTCACCACAGAGCTGCCTTCTTTCCTGGCCTTGCAAACACCCATTTAATATTAGCAGTCACAATCTAATTTTTTACTGCAAAAGCAGAACAGAAATATTTGTCATAGATTCAACCAAAAACTGCATTTTAATATGAGCCATTTATTTTCCTAATTCCCCACAACATTTTCTAATCGTCTACACTAAATTATTCTCTGGTTAATAAATCAGATATTATTTTATTAGGATATTTCATTTCTAAGCCTTTCAGCACAGAAATAATTGTTCTTAGCAAGAGGTGCCTCTTGCTAAAAGAGACAATGAGAAGATATTAAATTGTAAGTTTAAAATTTTACTTTTCTTCTGGAAATTCATATATTTTGAGAGGGTAACAGAACAATTGTGCTACCTCCAGGCTCATTACCTGCCATGCTCATGAAGAGACAGGCAAGAGAGAAAATGAGAAGTGGGAGAATTTCAGTATTTCATTAACTCTGATATTCAATTATTGCAACAATGCCATTCAGGAGGGCTTGGACTGACTGTCCGCTATAGATTCTTATTTTAAGAAAATGATAACTGCTCAACCTGAACACCAACAGAATTGTTTTCTAGTTTCATTAGTAAGGTACTATTACTAATAATTTTCCCACCGGAAACAGGAAAAAGCTGTTTATATTCTGCTAGAATTCTTAAAATTTGAAGCAAAGTCCCTTATAAACAGAATTTTCAAGTAACATGTTTTTACATGAATAACCTCTGTGACTGACGCAGTTTCTCTAGCTTTTCTATTTCACATCCTGGAAAACATACAGGAAAAGTAGTATCTTTTCCTTTTACCTCACAAAATGCTGCATACATTATGTCCCCCACTGGTACCTGTTTTTCACATTTTTATATCCCTTCTCAAAATGTTCAACATTTCTCAACTATTCTCCTATGGATGTTGGTAGCTTGCAGGAAGTCTTTTAATAATTAATAGGAACATTTTTCACTTTCAGTAACTAGACATCTACAATACGAATGGGTCCTACAAAATTCTTGCAACATCATTACAGACCCTCAATAGAAATTATCTTTAAGTGGCTCTCACAGGAGGTGATGGAGCTTCCCCATGTCACTCCCCGACCTCTTTGGCCATCTAGAACCAGAAGCGGAAAATCTGTTTTAATGCTATTCCATTAAGCTAATTAGAAGCAAAACTCTTTCTGAAGACAGATTAACAATAACAGCTACAACAGACCCAAGAAAATCCATCCTGTATCTTAGCTGATGGAAAACAAGTTGTCAAGTGGAGGCATGGCAGCTGAGTAGGAAAAATGGGCCGAAGTCTACATTAATCTGAGAAGGTGTCGGAACGAATGCCATTGAGAGGGTTTGTAGGCATGTACATGCCTAAACACGCTGATGTCCATAACCCCTGGGCACTTCGTTCTCTGTGGAGGGGGAGAGCAAGGAGGAGGTGACTTCAGCATCCAATTTCTTTCAGTTTCATCGATTTCTGCAATAGTGGAGGAACAGAACTGTGAACTGTCTCTAAAATGTAAGGACAAGGGCAGGAACAACAGCCAAGGAAGGCTTGCCAAGACATTGATTGCCATCAGGTCAACCAGAATATGAGAGACTAGAAGCTAGATCCTACATTCAAATATTTGCTCTCAGGAGATAAAAAATACCACAAACATATATTACAAATTCCCTTTACATAATTTTCAATATAACCCTTTTACTCCAGCTAAAAATGTGTTTATTAAAGGTTCAATGATCAAAGATAAATTACTCTTTAACTACTGCTGACAAATGATTGCCTGGGGACTCCTGCTCATCTAATAAAACGAATATGTGCTCCTCACATTTCTCCTTCCTATCACACCATAAACTATTTTTATAGTATCTTCTATGCAACGCATCACCGGGCACTTTACATTATAAGACTTACCAGCAGAAAAAAACACTAGGGGAGCTTATAACATTGACATAAACTTCAACTTCTAGCAACACCTAAATCCAAAAGGGAAGTTCTCTACATTGATTTGCAAACTAAATGAAACACATCCTGCACTGAAAAGTGGGAGAAAAACACAGGGATGTGGAGCAAAGCACTGCAAAAGTTATGTTGGAAGATCTCAAAGAATGTCCCCAAACTCACACAATAGCCAATTTGGAAAGTAATACCAGCTGTTTCAGTCACTGCAGAAGCTGTTGAATTATTTTATGGAACTACTAAAAAGGTGGAGAAGTAAAAACACTTGGAAAGTCAACAAGCTGGGCTGAAATCTGAGGAGAAACCAAATGATTCAACACTTGAATATTTTGCAAATCAGTCTAATCTAATACTTCATTTCAAGATATTGGTCAAGGAACCCACCACTACTACCCTCATTCATTGTGTTTTTTTGGGTTTTTTTGTTCTTTTTTTTTTGACATAATCACTGTTTGATAGGTAGCAGGAGGGAAAAAAAAAGCCCAACCAGTAAAAAAAAAGAATCAAAAAGTTACAGAGAAAAAAAAAAAAAACTTTGTGAAGGAACTGATACTTCAGCAGATTCCAATATTTACATCTATTACTAAAAAACTCATATACAGGAATAATATTCCTAAAATTATCAATCATATTATGTGGGTGAATTCAAATCTCAACCAGGTCGATCTTCAGAGCATTTCAGGCAGGAGGAAGGTTTAAGAAACTGTAAAATCAGCACTGAAGTCAGAATTCGTGCAAGATGAGAAGTTAGATACAAAACAAGCAGTCGAGAAAAAGATAGGAAATTTGCCCCAAATATGCTCAACTATACAACATTTTGAAACACACAGCACTTCATGCTGAAAACTGTAGTTTCATGTTTTACACGAACAGGGTAGGAAATTCTCAGGTAGGAAGTTGGCTATTTATGACAAGCATCATTATAGAATTTTACAGGAAAAAAAACATGTTGTTATAAGCATTAATGAAACTGGACTGAAGACTTTTTGCCTAAATTGTCATGTGGTAATATTTTGATGTGCAAAATGAAAAGGCTTCCCCTACAGGAACAATTTTTACAGGATTAGATGGGGAGAAGGGAGTTCTTTTGGTTAATAAAGTAAAAGGATAGCCAAGCCTATTAGTGATTCCAGAGCCTAAAAAATAAAACACAATCTTTTGAGATCTATGTGTAATTATACGTTTTATAATTGGATTTCCAATTTAACAGTAAACACGCTTTCAGCTATGTACTGTGAAAATGAAAAATCCCTATAATTATATTCTTCCAAGTCCAAATAACATATGAACAGATACCCAACCGCATGCAGTAAGAGTTGTTCTTTTTTTTTATTGTTGCAGTCACAGTAGTTCTTGGCTTTTATTAAAAAACTGCTGTATACATCCTGCTGCTTGCGACACAACACAAAAAACAAAACCAACGTGAGTCAGAGCGCCTGATAAATGTCACTAAACTAAACTAAACTAAAACAAGAAGAAAAAAAAAAAGGGTTGGATAGGTTAAATCTGAGTTTTTGCTTGCAGACCTAGGTTTGCCCCTACCTACATGTGCATGCACGCTGCTGCCCGTATTTCTTGACACCACTGTGTAGGCAGCCACGCACCATGCTTGGTTACTTTGTTTTTGGCAACAGATGGTTAAAAGACCAACCTGCCTTCTCGGAGCTCCGCTGTGCCTTGGCACAAGGACAGATAGGGGAACAAGGAGATTTTTTTCTTGCAGGGTGGAGCAAGGAGCAGGGGACAAGTACGCCACGAGGTCAATAACTGAATGACAGAGGTTCAGATTCTCTGTTCTGGGCTGCTGTTCCAGAAGAAGATTCAGAAATGAGAAACAAGAAAAAAAAAAAAGACAGTATACTCTGATAAGTGGCTTAAAATCCTTGCAAAATAATCCCCAATCCTCTTATATTTCCTAGATCTAATCCACACATTAAAAAAAAAAAAAAAAGAAGAAGAAAATAATGCAGAGGGAGTAACCTTGGATATGGATGGTCCCTTGCAAGAAGGGACGATGCTACTCACACCATTAGCTTGCAAGGTCAGAAGGAAGCCTTTCCAGGTGCTTGCACAGCTCCTCCTTCCCTTTAAATCATGCAGGCAGTGGCCACAGCGAGCACAGCACTGTCTGCAGCCACCCCTCTGCGCTTGGCCAGATCCTGCTTCCACCACGCTTGGAAAACAGCTGCGTGAATTGGCCAAAAATGTACATGAGGATCAAAAGTAGCATCAGCGTCACTGGAGAACGGTAGAAATGTGCTTCCATTTTCATAGGCAGGGCGGGAATGGGGCACCATACGCAACAAGATGAGAAGGTGCCCAAGTGTTGCAAATCAAGCTGAACACTTTGTCACTCATTCAAAAATACAGGCGAGTTTAAGATTTCTTAATAAGAATCAGGAGTGCTTCATCCCTGACTCAGGAGCTCAAGCAGTGGGCACTCGCAGTGGCCTGGCATGACACAAATGACATCATTAGTTTTTTTTAATGTTTAATAACTGGCTTGGACTCAGTGGGGGCAATGACGAGAAGGAACGGAATCGGAGGGCAGGACATCTTTGGATGTTCTCACTTCATAGATCTCCGTGACCGATGTCAGAAAAGAAAACAAAAAAAGCCACAATTCGTTGAATTCAAGAATTCACTCTACCTTTTACTAAACGAACAGACAAGAGACTCAATACCCAGGGCAGAGCCCCAACCCTATATACTTCTGCAGCACCATAAGAAAAAAGGGATTTGTTGCTTTTTGTAAAAGTTGTCTTTTACATATCTCTAAAATCTCTGATTAAGCTGTGGACTTTCATTAAGTCTAGCACTTAACTGTACTAGAAGCTAACTAGAACCAGGAAAAGGTGGTCACTTAGCATGTCCATACTCAAACAAGTGAACACCAACAAGACAGGACGGATCTAGGAAATCGTATGGCAAGAATATAACAGATTCCTATATACTTAGTGTCCTTGAAGAACTTCAGTTTGAAGGCCTTCCTTAGATAACTTTACAAGTGCAAATAGTAAATCATTAAAATATCCAAGCAGCATAACTAAACACGCGCTTCCTGGCTTAATTATGATCTAGTCAGAGAAGTACATTTTTATGTAAGGAAAAAGTCTATAATCAGCAGGACCATTATCCGGGAGTACACAGTGAAATGGGAGATGGCAGCCAACAGTTATATACATAATTCACATAGTGAGCTGGGATTACTCACTGGTTCACATCCTCCTGAGCCTGAACATTAGTTCCAATAGTCATCAAAACAGCAATGCAACAATACAAGTTGATTAACTTACAAAGGAAAATCATCTCACAACTGTGAACAGACATTTACTAATAATATAACATAAAGGACTGAAAGCTCAGGACAGTATTAAGTCTAAAATCTGTAGGAAATGCAGATCTAGGGGAAGAAGCATCTCATTTCTCATAGTAAAAAAACTTCCTGACAAAGGTGGCTTCCAAGTTTAACTGCTGATTCCAAACATTCGGCAGACTCGGGGCAGAAGTTGGGGAAGATACTGAAATCCAGGCCCGCAGAGGAGAATTAAGCAGTTGCAACAGCAAGTTGCAACGAAAAAGAGTAGTCCCTGCTCCTCTTCAAGCAAGCCCATGTTGAATTCAAGCATGGGCCAAATAGGGCCACCAGTAGCTGGACAGTGGCTATATCAGGTTTTTTTGGTGCATCTGATGCAAAGTCTTCTGTCAGCACCCAGCACTGAGCACCAGAGCAACAGGTTGTGCCAGTCCTTGGGGTTCTTAAAATGACTTGGGAATAAGTGAACAAATATTAGAAAGCTGTAAAAGAACTTGTGGGAAAACAAAAGTGTGATCTTAATGAGAGAGTAGAGGCAAACTTAAAAGCAACAATCAACTGTGAGCAGTTCAAAAAGAAGTCAGAATAAATAAAGACTTTAGTGCAATGTGAGCTGCCTTTCAGCTGATTTACAGACAATACGGAGGAGGAATCAGCTTCTGAAATACAACATAGTTACTTCACTATCTTCTCACAACCAGGTTCTTCCTCTGGAAAGACAATAATTCTGGAAATACTGAAGGGACTGTGGTGTTTCAAGGGACATTGCATACTCCAGAATATCAACACACACTTTTATCTTCATCTTAGGTCAGAAAAGTACGTATTGGTAGGGCAGAGCCAAGGAAGCATCTCATACAAGAAAATCCTGATTCAATTAACATTGCATTTTACAAGCATGGAGCTTAATTAAAATGAGTTTACATATAAAGTTAATGTAGATGGCAAGCCTGGTTGAATAAGGAAATAGAAATCTGGCTAAAAACTCTGTCGCAAACAACTTAACTCCTAATGCCTTTTAGCTACATTTGCCAGCAATAAAAATAATCTCATTCCAGATTTTAAGCATGACATCTTGGAGAGCACGGTCTGTCCTTTGCAGGAAGTTAGGTTTTGCTAACTACATCATATATGCAACATTAGGCAAAAAGTAGAAGAGAAAAATGTGGACTTGGAAAAATTCGCAGCTCTCGTTTCAGATGCTTTGGAGCAGAAATAATGGAATTTAAATAGAAATGTCTCCTATAGATATTTTAAGATCATATCTTTCACTCTGTTCATGACTTAAGAAATACATCAGTAAGTTTCTGTGAAAACTACTTTAAAATAAAATCTATGTTATGCACCCAAAACCTGCCAGAGGTCAGGGAAAGTAATCTTCAAAAACTATATAATGATTTCAAAAATAAGCTCCTTCTATATAGCTCTTAATAAAAGAAAGCAGACTTAAGAATGAATTTCTGAGGTTTCCTTGAAGAGCAGGAATATGAGGCTTGCATTACTTCAGCCCTTGCTACTTCACAGCCATTCCGCACTATTTGTCTCCGCTGCCTTGGGGAATAGTAACCATGATTATGCAGTGCAAAAAAAAGCAGCATTAGCCCTGAGGCTGGCTGAAACACCTAAAAAATTCCAATTCCTTTTCATGGTTATGAAAATGTACATTGACTATTTTTTTTCCTTAATAAGATGAGTGAGTTATGCTTGAGGCCAGGAGAGTTCCAAGCCGCTTGGCTAAGGAACCTGAGCACAAGTGTGACTACCCAGTGGCTCCTGGCATGCCCTTTCCTGGCTCTCCTGTATATACAAAATATGCCTTAAATACATATATATATATATAGATACACATACACACATATGTGCCTTGTGAGCTTTTTTTTTTCTTATAATGAACTCTCATTTAAGGTAGTATCCCAACAATGTATATCACAAATTTCCCAGGTCCAGCCTTGGGGAAACCTGACTTCTGGCATTTTTCCAAACTTCCCCTAAATGAGATGAGAGACAAGAAAAGGCTCCTTCCTTTTCCCAGCCAAGAGTGCGGATCTGTGTAAAGGGAATGCTGAGCTTTTCCCAAAAGAAAAGGCAATATGGAGAAGGCCAAAGAGACTCACTACAATGATGTGCTGCATGTGAACTGGATTTATCATTTTAAATATTCACTCTTTTACTTAAACAAGCATGATTTCTATAATAATAAATGATAATAATAATAATAATATAATAAGTGATGACACTGCGTGCCCTAGGAGGGGAGCACGCACCTTTCCTAAGAGGTTATCAGAAAAACTAAGCTAAAATATTAAGGTTTGACAGCCAATTAGTGCAAACACCTTTCCAGCAAAATTAAAAATGCCTGTTAAGTAATGAAAAAACATACTTTATTGCGTATATTGTTACAGCTTCACGAGCTAATACTAAAATCAAAGCAGCACTAGCATAAAGCCAGGCTAATAATGATAAAAACTTAGAAATGACAGTTATTTGGGGCATGTCCGAGAAAGCAAGAAAGACTCACAAACCCTAAAATCTTTCAGCAGAAGGACACTGCACACACACAAAGTGAGATCCGACAAGACAGCCCAGAACACAACCAGCAGCCTGTCTCAGCCCCCGCGCCGGGGGAGTTCAGACGGAACACAGCGCGATGGGATTCCACGCATGGACATATTTTTCACTTCAAGGTCCTGCCAAAGCCTTTCTAACCAACTGTGTATTGTAGGTTACACCTCGCCCTGTGCAATGAGGCTCCTTGGTAAAAGCAGAGCTTGCTTTTCACTTCGCTCCGTTCAAACTTCTGCAATGAAACTATAATAGAACCAAGCCAGAAGCTCGGCCCATTTAATCATCTTCAAGTCATACTCGCTGGAAGCAAATTTGGATAAATCACAAAATACCCCTGGCTCAGTGATTTGGCCATGATGTGCTCTCCAAGTACAAAAGAAAGATGAGTAAAATAACACTTAGACTAATGGCGTGTGCAGTATGAAAGCCTTGATTTCCAGCAGGCAATCCTGTTATTTTACACCTCTCTGCCAGCCTCCTTGCACGCTTGCGGTGCCTGGAACAGACCCTCCTGCCTCTCCTGTCCTTTGGAGCCAGCTCTTCCAGCCGGATGGAGAGGGAGGCAGCTGGGAAGCCCAGGCACTCATCTCCCCTTCGCAGCCTCCCAGGTGTCTAGACACATCCAATGTTCTGTTCCAAAATGCGCTCCTTGGCCGGAGAAGGGTCTTGCTGTTGTTTCCAATCAAATAATCATTGATTTGCAACTCCTCGAAACAACAGCATCTTTTTTTGCTACTGAGCTGTGAATTGTCCAAAGCACATGCCATCTGTGCAGAGAGGAGGGAAAAAAACATAGCAAAAGCTTGGCAAACTTTTAAGCAACTGAAAGCAGATTGGAAAATGGGAAATACTGGGTCACGTCTATCTCAATATTAGCCCTCCCTAAATTCTGTGTGTCAGGACATTGGATGATCATGCTACTGTTGCATATTGGTGTATATAAGCATGTTGATTGCATATAGATACACAGATCCATAACGCAGCAAGCTACCAGCAACTCTGCTATTTTGTTCTACTGAACTGGCATGACATTAAAACCCAGTGCTTTTTTTTTCCCACACAGCAAACACCAAAAAGGCCACCCACTGATCCAGAAGATTTAGCCCTTGCTCCTCCTTAAAAGGTACAGACAGTCCTATTTGCAAAAGCACAAAAAATTCACTCGGAGTAACCAAAGAGAATCCCCTAAAATTGCAAGCTAGAGACCTCCTGGGGATGTGACCGGACGCAGCTTAGCACTCACTAACGCTAACCAGTGTTTTTTTCTTTTCTATACATTACCAAAGAGCTAAAACGAGATGACAGGCCTGGAATGGAAATGCTATTCACCCGTTTTGGTGTCACGGAGCTTAACTCTGCCAACCTGCCGCTGCGCAGGGACCTCAAGGGGTGCCCGCTGCCTCTTGCAAGTCCCTGAATCCCTCCCTGCTCCTATGAGGCTGCAAGAGGAGCCGCAGTTACTGCCAACCCCGACAGCTTCCAGCTGCTGCCCGGCGAAACGGGCGCCCGGCTCCGGCCTCTGTCACCGAGCTGCTTCCAGAGGCGAGTGGCTGTCAAGTGATAACAGTTCTGGACAGGCAGAGCCGCTATGGGAACCTCCAGGAACTCATCATAAAAAGGTCATCCGGGGGAAAGAATAATAATGTAAGATGCAGCATCTTCTTGCTACAATGTGATGTCTCTTCACCATGCCGTTAACAACTCAATTTACCTGGTTCTTAACCAGTATGCAACCATCTAACATTCACAGAAGCCTGTTTGTTATCCTGATGCTGGTCCCGCCAGCAAACGGGAAGGGATGGGTGAACATAGCTCATCCCATGAACTTTGAAGACCCAGGAGGATTTTAGGATTAACTATGATCCTCTCCATGTTATTTTTAACTATTTTATTTGGGATGGGACGGTAACAGTCATGGCAATGACTGGAGCATGTAACTGTAAGGAAAAAAAGCACTGTATTTTAAGATCATGCTCTGAAGACATTCAATCTTTTTTCCATTTTTTGACATAAAAAAAAAACAAATAAAATACTTTACATGAAATGAGTTTTAAATTTTACTTTATCAAGAAATATTCCTCCTTATGAGCAAAGTTCATCCTCATTACTGCTGCTTAAGTGTACATACGTACTTGACATTTTGCCATATCTTTGCATGCCATTCATTTTTTATTAAAGCCTCAGTGCCATTTTTCATGCACTTGAACCAGTTCTCTCCAGATTCACAGGAAAATACAGCATTATCATGCAAGATGATTCACTTAAAATACTATGTCCTATTGAAATTATTCAATTCTGCCAAAACAAAACAGGCAAACAAAACCCCTCTAGAATATCACCCAAGCTATTAGCCCACAGAATAGAAATGTTTTAATGAGACCTTCTCAATTTTTCTTCCGAAGTGGCTGATTACAGAATCACACGTACAGTGACTACAGCATTTAACAGATTTACAAGTTGTCCTTAGAATAATCATTTATGGTTTCTGTTTGCACTTGTTGAGCCTTCTGCTCTGAAACCTTTATTGTACAGTCCACAGGTTAAGCTGCAGGTTAAGTGGAGCTACACACAGTTGGAAAATATTGCATGGTTTATATAAAAGAATGGTAGAAATACCATCTATAAATACAGATTTTATTACATACTACAATGTGATCTACTCTCCCTTCTTATAATATGTGTGTAGCTCATTCTAGTAACTCTACATGGATGCTAGTGATGCATGTTTTATAAATATTAAATGAAGAAACAACAGAGCACATAGATCATTTTTATATCTGTCATTAAAATGCTGGGTCCAGATTCTCAAACCTCAGTGCTCACATCTGGCCTCTCAGATTTATTATGTTTAAATATTTTGCTACATAGCTCTCCAGCTGCAGCTGCCCAGTATATTTACGTACTTAGGTGCTGATGCACAAAAAAACCCCAAAATGAACAAAAAGAGGTCTTCAGAAAGCAAAGTCCCTGACTATCTTTATCCAGGCACTTAAGTACGGAATTAGCACTGGATCATAACCTGTTGCCATTTGCAAATTTAGCCTAAGAGCAACTTGGACTCTACGAGGTCACCTCTCAGAGCGCCCTCCTTTTGCCCTGACCATGGAGCCATTAAGCGCTGCCCCAAACCAGCGAGCTCCCCGCTGCTGGGTCCCCGCTGCACCGGGTGCTCACAGTTTCTCCACTCTTTTAGCCTGCTCATAAATAGAAATAAGCTGTCCCTCACAGCTGCTTTTCCTGCATATCTGCTCCAGTCTGTGTTCATCTTTCTTAAACATGAGTGACTGTACCTGAATACAGATTTCAAGGCATGTTTTTCCCTGTGGTTTTTCAACATGCTGACTGCTTCCCTGTTTTTATTGCAATATTTCAGGTAGGACCTCCCAAAACTGCATTTGCTGCAGCTACGGCTTCAACACCTTACTTCCTTCCAGCCACCCTATCATTTAGCAGTCCCAAGTCTTCTTCCTCTACCATTTCTAACTGATGAATTTATGTAATGCACCAGAAGAATTATTAACTAATTATCCCCTTCTCCCTGTAAAGCATGGATGTGTTAAGAGATCCTCTCCCAAATTCCATCAATAAATTCCACTGCTTTAACCCAATTCTCACACCAAAGCCATCAGTGGAGATAAAATTGAGAACCACAGCCACAGTCTTACAAGAGTCACTGCCCTGAGCTCTCGTCTCCACAGCCTTGGCCAGTCCCACAGCCACCGTGTGACTCTCCACAACCCTCCACCATCTCCAGCTAACTCACATTTCCTACCAGATTGTGCACCATGTGTTTTATTAAGATGCAGGTAAGCTAGACCTAATGCTTTCCTTTAAAGTAATAAGTCAAGTCCATCATGAAAGAAAGGCATTAGGTAACGTCTGAGACCGTTTACCTTTGACAAAGTCATGGTGGCATTTCAGC
>JAUBNY010000992.1:522220-544409 GCA_032275445.1 Crypturellus soui | reverse complement strand
AAGTCCATCATGAAAGAAAGGCATTAGGTAACGTCTGAGACCGTTTACCTTTGACAAAGTCATGGTGGCATTTCAGCACAGCTTTTCCTAACTCACCTGTGCCTTTAGTTACTCTTTATTACTTCTCTTGCTCTAAAAATCCATATCTTATTCGGAATAGACTAACACACTGGTACTTGCCCAGATGACTTGGTCTCCCTCTTTGGAGCGGCTGTCCCTGCTACCAGAATAAATGTCTCATATTGCCAGGTCTTTCTGGCTTCTGGAGAGGAGACTGTGGTAGCGGCCATGACCTGAGGACGTTTATGGAAGGACATCAGAGTTTGGCTTCCCCCTTTTATTATGATACCATTGGCTTCCATTTACTATGTCCTGTGGGGCACCCCATCTCTGCCCTGCTTTCTCGGTCAGGAGAAAGTAAATGTCTTTATTTCGTCCACATCTGTGCTATCTTCTGTTTTTTGGAGAAACAGCCAGTATTAATGAGCGAGATGATGCTATCCATGTGCACACTGGGAATACTTTAATCCAAAGTGATGCTAAAAATCAGTGGAACTTCTCACAGAGAAGAAATTTGCTGGTATTAACAGAGACAGCGTAAAGCTTTAACGACTTACTCTGAGCAACAGACCAACTGGAAAAAGTCCGTGGGATTAATCTGGAAGGAAAGAAATTCATTCTCTGGCAGAAGAAAAAAAAAGAAAAAGCAAAATGGGAAAACTGTAATTACCTCTGCATTCCTGAGAAAAGTGGAAGCTGGAAATGTAATCTGTCAGGTTATTTGCAGAAAGGGTCATGACACAGGAGATGCTCTTAAATCAGAGTCTGCACCTCTAAGAGAGAAGAAATAGTGCAAGGCAGACGGGACTGCCCAAGCTGGAAAGCGGCATCTCTGGCCCTTCCTTGCCTCGCCTCCCTGCGCCCAGCCACGTTCCCTACAGGTACAGGCAGAGCAGAGCCAGCGAAGGATCGGACAGGACATTTCTGCGTCAGAAATAGGAAACGAATCTATACTGAGCTGAGAACACGAAACTAATCTGTACGGGCTGAGCGCTGCCAGCTTGGGCGGCTAAAATTGACAGAGAGAGCTCCTGAGATAGCTCCTGCGCCTGTGAAGTAAGCCGGTATGAGAAGCACTTTATCATTAGAGGTGCGATCAGCCGTAGCTGGGAAAAAAGGCTGAAATGAGAAACAGGAAGCACTAACCCATTATGGCAATAAAAAGATGTTCATGACGCTACTGCTATCCAAGTAGGACTGCAAATCCTGATGATAACAGCAAGGACAGAGTGAGATGTCTCAGGAAAAAGAAAAAATAAAGTGAGGTAACAGAGGCAGAAAATCCTGAAGTTCTTACAAAAAAAAAAGGCAATATTGACCCATTAGGCTTCATCTGACAACACAGTTGCTAATTAGGAACAATCAAATGAAACAAATTCTTATAAAGGGTATTATTATACAGACCTTCATTAATCAATAACCCTTCCCAGAGACCGTTCCGTAGGAAATCCAAAGTACTCTGCCCCATCTGCTATTAGTTTCACGCATCAGAGACATCCAAAAAGGAAATTGCATCTGTATTCCAATTTACTACCCCAGCATGCAGCACAGCGACACAGCCCAGCACAGACTTATCCCAAAGCAGAGCTGGCCACTCTCTTCCCGTCCCTGAACTGGATTACACTCACTATCCCTCTCCTTTCACATCCCCCCTTAGCACTTACCTCTGTTTTGAAGCATAGAAGAAAACAGGCAGCCAGTTACAGTTAAGTAGTAACTGGGAAGAGCTGATTAAAAACAAACAAACAAAAAACCCAAGCTTTTTGCAAGCACTCATGCAACCAACAGCCAGTGTAACGATGCAATTTTAGTTTGTATTATCTCTATTATCCCTCTCCATTCCTTTCATTTGTCACATTCTATCTCAAATTAGACTGTTGCCTCTCTAGAGAATGGGCTTCTACATATAGTACAATAGGACATTGATCTAAGTGGCGGTCAACTAAAATAACACATGCCAATATGCGCTCCGGGCATTAAACGGGTTCTTGTTTAACATAAAGATGTCAAGCAGAGATGCTGCAGCATCTCTTATTATACCGGGGTTCGGTTTGTTTCTTATTTTAATTCTTTCAACATCGCCCTGGGTTCATATTGCTACAAAGGAAAAAGCAGCTCAGAGCTACTTTATGTGCCAGCTTAATGGTAACTACTGCTAAATAATTCACTATAAACAACAAAGGCTAAAGAAGTCATGCAAAAATCCAGTGCGAGCCTAACTGTGCATTTTCCCCATCTTAATTTCAGTGCAGAATGATTTTGCTTGTTTTTTAGCCAAAGGCCAGAGGCAAAACCCTGTCACTGACAACTAGGTGCAAAAACTGCTGATTTCAGAAAACAAAGCAATCGTGGCGATGACAGCGTTTAGCTTTGATCTGCTGGTGGCAGATATGTCACTTCTGTGCAATTTCACATAGGATACACTAATAACACATGATAAAAGTCTGTTCTACTTACAGAGCTGTGTAGCTGACAATAACCAATAGCAAAAAGTTAATTTTTAAGAGTCAGCATGGCATTTCTGCTTAGCAATTTATAATTCGCTGATCAAATAACATAGATCTCTGGAGAAATCTATGACTCTACAATCTTACTTGGTTTGGGGGTAGTCTATATTGTTACTTAGGCTGGGTTCTAAAATATACTGCCATTTACAGCCAAGTAGTCCAAATTAAAACTATCTTATCCAGTAGACTAAGATTTCTGCTTAAATTGAACTTACACCCTGGACTTACTCTTTTAGCTCCATTAAGGCTCTATCTATCTTCTCCTCCAGAGTGCCCAAGATTGGCTTGACAGTCTGGCAAGAGCAGTGCTCAATGCACAGCTTGTCCCAATAGGGACAAGGAAATTTAAGACAGGTAGACAGACCTTGACAGCAAGACTGATGGCGTGTTCTTCCTTTCCCACAAATTGCACTTGTATTTCCAGGATTAAGGATCATTCTGACTTTTTGTGCTACAAAAAGCAGTAACTTGGCCATCCGATGTGGATCACGGAGCCCCTCTCTGCACTCACACAACAGCTATCCCATATTAAGCAGAGTGTTTGCTGTCTTCTTTTTCAGCAAAGCAATAAGTTCACAAGAAATGTGGGAAGTAAACACTTTTTTGGGCACAGCATCAGAGAAGACACTTTCTTCTAACACATCTGGACAACCGTTTTAAACAAATCAATAGCTTGTCACAGCCTTACGACCACCACAATATCAAAATTAACCTAGAAAATAGAAATGGAACAGACTTACAGTTTATTAAAACTGAAGAGGTACTTGTGATCATTATACAGTACTTAGTATTTTCCATTCACCTGCACTGTATCTGCTTTCCCTAAAGTGCCATGTTTCAGAACATGTTTTCTTTTCCCACCTTTCTCATTCATGACCACACTCTGATTTCAGAAGAGCAGAGTCTTACCAGTATCACTTATACTTGCAAATACCATGGCAGGAAGAGTGCACCTGTCTAAGAAGAGCCTACAGTGAATCATTTCAACATATTGATTTGCATTTTTATTGCTTTTAAATTTCAGTTTTATTTATTTATATTTGCTTTTACTGCACCTCAATGCACTGTTCTTTCCCTCTCCAGCTGCTTGCCACTCACTTCTTGTAACTAAAGCATTCTTTCTCTGGGTTATCTCAAACTGTAAAGTATTTTATAATGTTCTGCATGGTGAATGACACATATAAAAATAAATTGGATGCTAAATATGTTTGGAAAGTTATAAAATATGCCCTGCTAAGCTTTTTGTCTTTTGACCAGTACAAGAAAGGGATAGCATCTTTGATTCAATGTTCTGGTTCTCCAATAGACTATATGACTCTTATGGCATCTATATATGTAACTATATATTGCATCTATACATATTATGTTTTTTTAGTGTTTCTTGCCACTCCAGAGTCCTTTCATGATTTCTGGCGCTTGTGCAAGGCACCATCCTCTCACCCGACCAAAACTATCAAGGGAAAACTCTCCCTATCCCACTGAAAACTTCCTATGAGCAGTAAAAATCATGCCAAAAAGGTCTGGATTTGTGTGGATCCACGTGCAATTTATCAACGGGATGGAATTAAGAAAAAAAGCAGCATCAACTTCTAACCAGGTCTTCAGAAGTTAAAAGCAGCTACTACGCTGTGCTACACACTTTACTACTTAAGATCGCTGAGGGGGAAACACATAACCATAAATAACACACCACATTTAATAAGGAAACTAAAAGACGGTTGTATATCAAAATCTGCTATTTACTTGACACAATTCACACAGTAGGCTCATTTTTTGTGTAAGTAAATCACCTCAATATAAACAAGGCCTTTGGTGGGGGGAGAGCGGGGGGAAGCAAAATCCACAGTCTGCCTCAAGAGAACCATAAATCTGAATGTTTCTCCGTGAGGAAAAAAAAAATGACACAAATCCACTGCTTCTGTCAAATTTTCAGCATCCAAGAAAATTATCTTGTTAGTGTGCCTCATATAGCTGTAGCACTATTCACTGAGATGTCAAAACCGAAGACTCCCTGAACAGCTTGACCTGGACAGATGGGTAAAGCTTTGATGATGTTCCCAGAAGGGTAAGATAAGCAGAGGCCATAAGTCTGCAGTGTCATAATTTCTCATCAGCATATTACTGACTTTAGATAATCGGTGAACTTACCTTTCGCCAGCTAGGAGCAAGCCTGCATACAACACCGGCTTCATATCCCCACCAAGCAGGGGATCACTAGAAAGATTTTTAGATCAAACTCCATTGATAAAACATGGAAGCATTAATAGACTCATATAATAAAATCATATATGGAATACCTGTAACTGTGGAATCAAACAAATTTCCTAAATCCACATCGGCATCACCATGTGACTTCTAAGTCTGATGACCCCTCCACAAATTGTGAATGGCAAATATTCGCAGTGAACCGGTCCTAAATAGTCTGAGGACTAAGAAATAGAGACGGGGGAAATTTCCCAACCCTTCGCATATTTAAGAAATCAGTCACTTTACTACGAGGAAAGAAATAGAATTCACTGCTATTGATTAAGTGAGCAGCAGACCTCACCATGCTGATGAAAATGAAAAAAAAGTAATAAGCAGCAAAAGATTTCTATTTGGTTTTGCAGCAGAGCTCCCTTTGCCTTGACAGCTAGTGAAGAGACAATGTCCTCTCAGGCCTTGAAGAAAAGTGTACCAGAAAAGTAAGACTTAGAGATAAAGGTTTTAAAGCAACCAAGAAATCAGAAAACTCCTGAAGAACATCTGCTTCCTATGCAGGAACTAGCGTTCTCCAGCCTGGCTGACCATTGGCATTAGTGTTAGGTGTTTACTTAAATCATATCAACACTTCTTCTCTCCTCTTGTTATCAGTGTTCTCTAAGCAAAATCTTGAAGAATAAAAAGGGTGAGAAATTTGTGCCAGAAGAACATCCTTTCAGTGCCAAGACAACTGGTGCAGGAACTAGATGTCTGGTTCTCGGGAATGAACTGGGAGCAGCTGCAAGGCGGCACCTGATCATTTCATAAAAACACTGAAGAAACAAAAATAACTTCCCGTGTAAACTAGAGTGAATTTCTGCTTACTCATATAAGTGTAAAATCTCACAGACAGCATCCTGTTGAGGCTGGAGGACCAGCAGTGTGTGCAGCTGCTTCTGAGTTTAATACGGATTGGAAATGGGATGCCCTTGCCGTTGAGGGAGCCACCACACAACCATTCCTATTCCCTCGGCTCAGGGAGAGCTCCCTATGATTAGGAGAAGGGATAATGTCCAGTCCCCAGTTCCGCAGTGCATGAAGCTTTTATTTCCTGTTCTGTATCTATCTAAGGTGACATCTAGCTTGTTGTGTCAAAAAGTTGTGATTGCTCTGGCACGTGCATGAATAAATACTTAATATTCTGTTTACATCAAAAGAAGGTTCACTAGTGGCACTGATTGGCAAGAAATGAATTTCACGCTGCCAATGCCACCCAAACGCATATCAATCTCTGATTTCTGCAAGTTGGACTGGGCCACCGTGAGAGATTCAAGGACAATCTCAAAGTTCATAAAACACAGGTAGTAATTCCCTACATGTCAATTACCCTGTGATACTAGTCCAACAAAAATACATCTGCAAAAGTACCTAAGATACTGCAAGCCCTGGCATCTGCCAGAAGAGCAGTGACAGGGGCCAAAAATGTTATTTACTGAATTCTTCCATCCTGTTCTGAAGCATCTCGAGCTGGTCCCAGCAAGAGGCAGAGCTGGGCCAACTGCACATTGGTTTTATTTTCTAAGACCATTTCTGTGTTTCTGTATTACATTTTTACATGATTGGTTTAACAACAGAACTAAACCACATGTAGATCTTTTTATTTACCCTCTACTTTGGTGGCTTTTTGCACCGGGTCTACAAGGCTTCCCCTGCAGCTACCAGAAGGAAACTCCTTCCCTCTTCAGTAAAACTAGATCCACGTGTGAGAACAAGATGGCAGCGCTTCAGCCCTAGGGCAAGCAAGTCACGCAAAGCTTACAGTAAAATCAGAATATTAGCAACGAGTAAAATGATCAGAAGCAAAATCTACTAAGGATTTTTCCTGAGGCATCAAGGTCTTTGGGCATCTATCTTCTCTGCATTTTGGGTGAAATTCATTCGTGTGCAGAGCGGCAGCATAAAACTTGTGAACCACTTCAGTCTCATTTAAGACTTTAAATTAGGACCTAAGTGATGCATAGACCTTCAGCTAGAGGCTAGCGTGGGGGGGGGATTTTATCCACAGTGGATATTGATCTCATCACAACTGGGGCTGTTCTGACATTAGGTGTAAATTCATGCATAATTCATCTTAGATAAAAAACATGATTCTACAGCTACCAGGCATTAACTCTCTTGCTCAATAAGCCACATGAAAGTTTCATTAAAAAAAGAATGAAACCAATTTTTCAGACCCATCCTCATAGAGAGAAAAAAAGGACTCTGTGCTATATTAGTTTCATCTTGCTATTCCTTAAAAACACCTACCTACCAGCATGTGCCAAGCCAATAACCACAAATTAGAGCTCAGTAAAATAGTAAAATATTTCCCATCGATATGCCTATAACAACTAAGCAAGCATTTCATAACAGAAAGTCTTTTCAGCCACAACTGGCTCTGACGTTACTAAGGTTAGTCAGGAATAGAAAATTGAGCAGTTCTTGAATCTTTGCATATATCACACAGCAGTAAATCACGTTCAAGTTTTTTGCAGGGTGTGCGGGGGAGGTAAAAAAAAAATGTGTTAGTTTTATAAGGAAGCAATGCTAGGTAAAAGCAAAGGCCAAATTTTGCCTGCATTTACATGGTCTTCAGTAGCTCTTCTTATTTACTTTGCACGGAGAACACGCAAACTCTTTGCAATGATCTAGATAAAAAGAGAGGCTCCCCCTGAAAGTCAGACTCTCAGAAAAGCATGGGGCCATTTAAAAAGTTTTTTTCTGTCTCAGACTGAGTATTTCAGGGTTCTTCCATCCAGGAATATGACTCATTCTGCAGTCTGGGGAAAGACACAAGTAGGAACATTTGCAGCTCTCCTTTCTCTGAGATGTTCTGTGCAGTTCAATCCCTCAGTGGCAAGAAACATTTGGCTGTAAATCTGTCTTGGAGGAAGGAAGTTAATGTTATCTACTTAGAGCTTTTTGTACCATATTTTAAAGGTACGATCTAGACAGAAGAAGAAAAATATATACCCAGAGTTGGTTCAAAGCTCCAGGAGCCAAGTTACTGTGTCTATTTATATTTTTTTAGTGCGACAGATTAAATTCAATTCAAAATCAAGAATTGCCTAGAGGTGCCAAAGGAAAAGGAACTTCATACCAAAATATAAGATGTACCCTAAAAATGTCCAGATTGAAAAAAAAATCATATGAGGGGAAAAAATATGGAGGAATGCAGCTATCTTAATCCAATGCAATAGTCATGCAAAGAATAGGACAGATCACCTTCAAAGAAAGACTATTGAGAAATGGAGAGGAGGAGAAAACATAGAGTTAAGTGCAAAAATCTGCATCACCATATAATAAATAATAATAATCACAGATGATTATTTATGTAATATATTCATGAGAAAGGTGAAGTCTATATCGAATATGTAGGTTCAGTAATAACACACAGCTTAGGCATGAACTCTCAGGAAGAAAAAGTCTGACAAATCGTTAACGATAAAACACTGGAGATGGGCATGTTTTGACACACAAGCTGCTAGTACAGCTATTATGCTAACAGTGCTCTAAGAAACTCTATAGAATTTATTTGGCTCCCTAAGTAGCTTCCACAATTTCATTTCTACTGATAATGTTTAAGACAGTGGAAATTTCTTTAACAAAGCATTTGCTATAAATTTAGTTTTGCCTTTTCTTCCTGCGTACATTCTCAGATCGGTGTTAAATGCTAGAGAATCGGTTACTTGGTGAGAATCCCTGTGATAGTGACATTGCAAATCAATCAAAAACCCCTCTATGTGCCAAATTCATAGACTATCAGATAATACATGGAGACACAAAAATCCAAATATTTGACAAACAGCTTTGGTACCTCCCCTCTATTTCACACAAATCTCAGAGCTCCAAGCATATTTTTAAAGACTTGCAAACCATTTTTTCACTTTAGTGCAGCTAATAGGGCACATGCTGCTAAAATATGAATTTTCATCATTTCCTCATTTGCTAACTCCCAAAGGAGGGCCAGCCCACATTCATTATCAAATACGAGGAAATAATAGCAACTCTGCCAAATATTTATACGTTTATGTGTATAGATGTACACACACTCACACACCTTTCTCTCCCCTGTGAATTGCATTTAGCAGATGGCTTCTCCGGAGCTTCTAGAGTCATCACAGAGTGATGGATTTACACAGAAATCAGAGAGTTAAAGGAATGTAAAAGCCTGGCTGCTTTTGCCTGCCTACATGGCTTCATCCTGCTGGGAAAAAGTGACGAGTGCTCTGTGCATTCCCAAAGGTGAGAGATGAAATACTCCAAGGTGTTGCGCATGCACGGAGCAGTCTGGAGGGGTCAGTTCTCAGAGCAAGCAAACTGAGGACAAAGCACGTGGTGTTTCCTTTCTTCTCAAAATCCAAGGAGGAGAAGGGTTTGGATGAGAGTCTAGGAGATGTATCTGCTTACAACACTGATTTGCAGCTTTCTAAATTGTACCACTGATTCACAGACACACAAGGATTAACTAGACTGCATTCGCATACCATGGAATTCTTTCATCTTCCAGTGTGCTTCTTGGACTTTTGCCAAAAGACATAATTTTGCAGCATCCTGCACAGTAGTACAGCCAAAAGATAAATGCCTTCTCAATGAAGACAACATCATTTGACTGGATTCTTCCTTAAGCTCGAGCTTCCCTAATAATATATAAATTCATCGAAATTCTATCTGCTTGGAAAGGAAGGACAAATTAAATAACCCCCTCTGAAGTTTAGAGGACCACAGATGAAATGAAGAAAGCTGGAAGAGGCAAAGTGCAATGGGAATAGAGTGCAGTTGGTAGGAAGGCATATTAGCTGTCAACTATTCTACCCAGCATTCCCAAAGCAGTGCTGTTTCACAGTAAGAAACATTTAGATAGTTTTTAGATGTAGTTCAGTGAGCTGTCCTGTTCTGTACATCATATAAACAATGAATTTCTGCTGAGTCAAAGCTTCCTTTGCATTCCAATGTCATGCACAAAAAAGATACAATCTGCTAATTCACGGGGTGTCTGCTTTTAAAAGGAAACACATCTGAAGGTTTCCGTTCATATGAAAAGAAATTCTTGTTCCAACACTGGAAATGGGCTGTGGGCAACCAAGAAACAGAAGGTCCACATCCTGAAGGAAACAAATTTGCTAGTTAATGATTTCTACCAGAAAGGAATCATCTGAGCATTCCATATCCACTGCTAGAGGGACCCAAAAGAAGGTGAAATAACATCAGCTTCATGCCACCTCAGAAGACTCTCCACACCAAGGGGCTGGACTGCTAGCAACTACAGAATGAAAGATCTGCAAAAATCTCCCCTGGCTGTAATGTGAAGTAATGAGTGCCAACTTGTTTCTAGGAGAAGGCATGAATTTCTGACTCTGATGCTTTAATATCATGCCTTAAATGTCACTGATCCCACAGAAAAGCCCTGATGTGCTTTGGCATTGCTTCAGCACTGTGTAGGTACGTACCAGGCCTTGAACCAGTTTAGTTTTCATTACCTGAAATGTCATTTTGAAGGGATCCCCATTTAATATATAAATGCCAGATGCCAAAAAGATCTTCAGTGACCTTCTAAACTAAAAGCCCTATCATTTTGCTTTAAGGTACACTGGTTTTCTCTTAGACACAATGCCCACAGACCAACCTACAATGCAGTAGGACCATCATATGAAGATACTGGTAGAGGGAACCTTGGACTAGAAGGGACAGTGGGCATACAGCCCTGTCCTGGCAGATCAGGCATGTTCCTATTTCCATGTGAGGATGATGAGTCCAATGACCAAAGAACAAGAGCCAGAAATACTTCATTATCTAGGAGCCACTTAGTCATTCAGGACACTAAGTCTCATGGAAACCTAGGAGTTTTCACCCAAGTTAGTAGAACTTTGGCTTTTAAGTGCATGAGATATCTTTGAAATAAGACAAAGGTTTGAATAATGAAGGTATATGTAAAATATTCACCCTTGGTCAAGAACAGTCATTCATCCCCCTGCCCTGCAGTCATCCTGAAACTTAGTACCAAATGACAAAGTCTCAAAAGCTCTGGTATAAATCCCAATTTTGGTCCGTCTTCCTGATTTCCTGAACCTGAGCACACCCAGGATAGCAGAGACAACAGATGCCACCCGAGCGCTCGCCCATGCATAGTGCAGCTCAGTGCAGTTCTCCCCAGCCGCCGGCCGTGCGCTGAGAACCAGGGCAGATGGAGCCCTCCGCAGCAGATTATTTGAAGTGTTAACTGATATAAACTGGCATTCCCAGGCACCGGCAACCGCCCCATCGGCGGCCTCATCTGTGCAAAGCACCAGAATATCTTTAGCACCAGGGAGCCAGTGGTAGCAAAAAGAGATCAATGTGAGCACTCGATGAGAGCCAACGCTAACAGAGAGGCAACCAGGAGAGTGTTTGGGGAAGGTCTGGAACAAGGAGGAAAAAGAAACCCTGGAACAACTATGGATCTCAACCAACCTACATCTGTTAACATCAGCAGACACCTTGGATCGCTGCCCTTACAGCATCATGCCTACACATACATATTGTAAGGAGAAGAACAGGCAATTTTCAAAGCTACTGAAACACATACAGTATTTTCTCGGATCCGTGGAGACTTTCAGCATGGAAAAATAAACTATTTTTAAACAAACCACAACATCCTCTGCCCCTTACAATCCAGACGCAAGTTTTATCTTCATTCTTCAGAGAGAGCAACAACCTGTATCCGCCTGAACTCATGGAGAAAAAAAGGACAGAAACCTCTTTCAAAACTTCAGCAATTTCCTTTAGGTCTCAAGGGAGCTTTTAATAATCCTTCAGGAAATTATAAAAATAGTGTGACATACTTTTAGGCAAGAAAGAGGGACTCGCTGATGACTCCACTTCACTCCATTTATGACCTTTTGTTATGCTGCAAAGATAGAAGCACCAAGAGGAAGAAAATACTTGCAGCCAACATCCTCCTTACCATTAGGCTAGTAGTGCTGAAGGTCTTGCTTGTCTTGTCTTCAAGAAACCAAGAAACCTCCTGCAACGCAGCAAGAATAGTCTCCATACAAGCAAATCTGGCAAACTTGCAAGTGTTACATCCAGATTAAAGTGGCTTTCAAAACCACGTTCTTAAACACTATGTCCTCCCAGAGGAATTAAAAAAAAAAAGTGCTAAGCTTCATAAACTGGCATTATTTTAAATTAATTCAGTTGTTTAATAGCTTAATATGGAAGCTCTGCTGTCTTTTGAACTCTGACCTTGTGACTAGGAAAATTCATTAAGGAGGACAAAAAAAATCCGATGAAATTCATAAGTCTTAGGCAAGAATGGCCCTGTATAGTTCCTCTTTAAAAGCTAAAATCAGGAGCGAATTTTAGAGGTTTATGCAAAAATGCTTAGATTATTCACTGAAGTTGTATACTCTGACACATAAAAATTATCTGTGCCCAATCTGTGTTGAGAAAATTGAAAATAAAAAAAAGGAAAAAAATAATCCCCAGATACCTGCTCATTAAAGGGATTTTCAAGAGCAACCTATAGACAAACAAATGCAATCCAGTTCTATCACTGAATTTTGTAATATTGGTAAAATATAGCTCTACAGTGGAACTCTACGTAGATACAGCTGGAACTATTGGCTGAGTATTAGATGTCACATAAGACCAAATCCTCCCATACGAACAGTTGTTCAGGAGCTAGGAACTGGGCACAGCAATTTTAATCCTAGTTTAGTTGTGATGAATTTACTACATTTTTCCATGATCTCCATATACTTTTAAAGACAGTTCTTTTTATGTGTATTATTCAACAGTTAAATTTAAAATTAACATTCCACGAGTGATTTAAAAAAACTTATTTTTCTGTTAGAACAAGCAGCTGGGGAACATGTAGATTTGAATAGCTGCCCTGTCGCGAACTCTAGTGATCTTTGATGTTGTTCGGAAACACGTATCCAGCATCACGTCCGCCACTGGTCAGGCTCAGCTTCCACACGTGATTTTAAATCGGCACCTGCTAGATATATTTTCAGTGGCACTTTAAGAGGAAATAGGATGTGAATTAAATTAGAAGTCTGACTGGACAAGTAATTGTTGGTTCTTTGTAGCATCCTTCCATAATGACAGTACAGGAGGTCTTCATTTAGGATCTCTTCAGAAGGGAGATTGCATTTAGCTCCTTTGCAACTAACACGTTTGCTACAAGTTTTGATTATATGAGTACTGCTGCTGCAAGCTGTTGAAGGCATCTCGTCCTTACATAAAAAATATTAAAATTATATAGGATCAATAAGTTAGCATATCACTCTGCACTACAGAAATCAAGAGTTTTGATCCCTAAAGTAACTTTTAATTCAAGAATGAAATTAACTTTGTCTACTTAGATCAGAAAAAATAATAATTGGAGCGGGTAGAGACTTAGCCACTACACACTTGCCATATATATTTATCTGAAACCATAAGTAATTAAGAAGTGTTCTATGACATATAATATTTATTCCCGAATCAAACAAGCTCTTTTGATACGTACTTCCCCTTACTCAGTGACCTGGTATTCCTGTTTAACCGTACTTACAAAGAACAATTTTCACCAAGTCAAAATGGTTATTACATTCCTTGTAATCTCCTAGTCCTGCAAGCCGAAGATAGCGATATAATTAAAGCCAAAGCGATGAACGTCAGAAGGCTGCAGCTTTGTTTCTTTCTTATTTGGGGGAGAAATAGAGATGCGGGTGTACAGAAAAACCCTGAAGAAAAAGCCATTAAGCTCTTTAACATGTCATCTCCTTCTTCCTCAAGTATTCTTACTGAAGACCAGCCTCTAAAGCACTGGAAATAATTGACTCATCTCCCTGTTTCTCAGGAGGAGAAAGCGAGCGCTACAACTCCACATGGAGGAGAGAAGGAGCCTCCTCATTCCCCCTTGATCTCCATGCGGATGGCGAAGAAGGGCGAGACGAGGGTGGGACATCACCCACTGCCACTCACCGCTGCTCTGTGGCTCCGGGTCTGCATTTCTTCAGCAGATCCCGCTCCGGCCGGAGGCCAGCACGGATACGGAGCCCACAGACCTTTCTATTGTGGATCCTACCGCCTGCCCCATTGCGGTAATAAACAACGGGTCGTGTCCTTCGTTGTGCCCTTCCACTCTCGCTTCCACAGAGTCACAAATGACTGTTAAAATCCTGAATTCCAGAGAATCTGGGATTTTAATCTAGTTCTCTGGGGCTGCCTTCTCCTGGCATTAAAGCACTTCCCATATAGCATGCATTGCAGCAAACAGAGTCAATTGCTGGTTTTATATTACTTTTTTTCAATTTGAAATGGACAAGTTGTTGGTATTTTGGCAATAATTCTACCAAAAATCTCATGCAGTAGAGATGCATGAGTAGCAAGCAGGCTAACAATCCCCAGATCTCAATATATAAAATAACTTAAATATTCAACCAGAAACATGATGTAGGAAAGGCACATACTATTGCTGAAGCAAAATCGTAATTTTAGCTTAGAATTCAACATTCAGGTTTTCAGTTAACCAGACAAATGAGCATCAAAGTGGTTAGATGAGTACGAAAGACTAATGTAAAGGACTAATTGCAGCTTGGATCTTGATATGCATTTTATATATGCTACAGTGGTACCTCCTGAACTCCTGAAGGTTAAATAAAATGTCCTGAAGACATTGTTTTAAATGCAAGTTGATATGATTTGAAGCAAAGCGACAAGAAATGGAACCAGCCAAGGCACCCAGTTAGACAACCAATTTTTTACATGTCACTTGCTGCATCACTTTTGTTTTCAAGTGAAACGTGACCTGCCAGTAAATGAACAGCCAAGTGTTTATTGCCACCAGATCTTTGAAGTGACAACTCCTTAATAAGACTGCCTTTTGCAATAATCCTTTTTTGTAAGAGGAGATGAAAATTGTCCCTCAAAACATATTAGTTGGATGGAATTGATTTATATTACAGGCCAAGAGAAGAGCAAGTCATGAAGGATAAAATAATTATCTTAATAACGTCCACTACAATGATGAACTGAAACAGTCTGTGCATTAGTAGGCTATTTATGAGCACGTTGATTGCATTGAGTTTCTCAGATTATAGTCACCTCAGAAGTGCACTAACGGCTCCCTAATTCCCATCACTTTGTGGTTTATTTCTGAGAGTGCAGCAACTATTTAATTTTCTTTCTAATTATTAGAGCAAGTATTTCAGGGTTTTTTTTTTTTGCAGTTGCTGGTGGAAGAATGGTAGAAGAAATAGGGAAATGTATACAAATTTTCACATAAATTTGATCATATTTGTGACAGAAAAAATTTGTGTTGTTTTTAACCCTTCCCAGATGTGTCATTTCCAGACAGAAAGGCGTTTCAGGACAACCCCAGGATTCCTCCAGCCCAAGAGCAGCTGAACATGCTGTGTGTTAAAAACTGTACCCTGTTCTACAAGACGAGGCTACAAGAGAAAAGGGAATACTCACACGATACAAGAAATCCTTATAAACTCCGGTGGAGTTGATGGAGATGGAGAGAAGGGATTGACCCCGCATGAAAACCATGATGAAGACCCAAAGTCCTTGTGTGAAAACAAAAGTCACAGCATCATTTGGACACGGAGGAGTTGATTCTGCCATCACCTGCATCTCGTGGCACTAGCACAAAACCCCCAGCTTTGCAGGTAATGCTATGACTTACTGATATACAATGTAGCATGCTTCATTCCCACAGTTTCACAGCAGAACTCTTCCTTCCTTTAATTCTGAGCTTACCACAGCTGTGCAAACCTCGCAGTGCATCCAGGCATGTTTAGCGAGAGAAATGCAAGGTAAGAATAAAATTGCAGTTGGTGAGTTGGTGTAATTCCTGTTTTGTTGTTGCTGACCTTCCCGTATGAAAAACACGAACTGAGCATTTTGGCATACAAGGACCCAGCGTTTTAGTTTTTTCTGTCAATGAGGGAACCGGCCACAGTTTACACTAAACGGATCAGAGAGAGATGGGCCACGTGGAGCCAGAAGCAGACACTTAGTTCAGCCCACACCACCCACCTCCTTACTCGTGCCGTGCAGTTACCGTGACGATGCACAACTCCGGGGAACCACTGCTGAATTTTCATGTTTTCCCTGCGCCTGCACATTCCCTCGCCAAAGTTTGCTAGTAGACATCCCCGGAAACACTACAGCCCGCCTGCAGACTGCAGTTCATGAATACCTAAAATACCATACACTGATTTGGGAAGTGCTCATTCCTCAGTACAATAAATTCTGTTTATTCCTCCAGTTTCTACACAAGAGAAACACAAGGTTGTATTCTCACAGGTTTGTGGAATTGTATATATTTTTTTAAGGAAGAGAAGAATCGTCATCGGTAATTGCAGCAGTAGATGATGAGAGGAAAGAGCTCTGCACACCACTACAGATGATGTATGTGGAGCAGTTAGCAGAAATGGAGTTACCACAGAGCAATAATAAGGTTACTTTTTATTGAAGTTGAATATATTTTCTTTGGTGATTCAAGATTACCTGTTGCAGCTTCAATTTTTCCAGTGCATCTCAGATCTTACGCATCTGAAATGAATTATGTCTCATTACAGAATAAAAATTAACCTCAATGAGTGGGAGTCTTGTATTTTGAAAGGCATTTAAGGCACACTTAGGAATATGATATTTTATGTATTTATCATCGTTATGGCATCTGGTATTGCTTTGGCACCATAAAAAAAATGAACTGGCATATTTTGTTTAAATTAAACAGACATACCTTCTTTCTCATGACTTTATGATAATTTCCACCTTTGTTTTCATGTAAACACTATTAAATGCGTTTGGTTTTAAACAGCCTTTTGAGAAATGATTAGTGAAGAATATTTCAATAACAGTTCATCTATTTTCGCTCCCAGTGCCACATTATCCACACCACTCCTTGCTGGACTCTGAAGTGATGGGAGCAGTGTTACACAATATTCACCACCCCCTGCTCTTTTGGTTAATCAGCAGTAATCAGCTGTTGCTTCACAAATCAATTTTTTACTCCTTTCAGGCTTGCAGTGTGACGCTAATGTGTGGCAACAGACTGTTGATTATAGACCACTGGGTAGCACTAGCTGCCCCATTAACGGCATCCAGCTGTCCAGACTCATGCATGAGCAAGAAGGATTTAATAAGTTAAGATGAAGAGCAGTGAAATGCCCGTGCTGCAAATGAGGACAACAAAGAAATAATTAGCGTGGAGCAAGCCATCTTTTCCAAGAAGAATTAGTTCTACGGGCAATTATCACATTCAGCAGTAGGTGTATTGTAAACTTTTAAATAAAACTTCTATGGCATCACAGTGGAGAAGCAGGATATGAAAGAATCCCTGTATGTGAGCATAACAGTGAAATTAAATTAGTAAGAAAGCTGTGCGAACCACTTCCAGTGCACGAAAAGAGGCTTCTGTCTGTTGCATGAATATTCTGAGATGCTTAAAAAATATCAATATTTAATAACTTACAAAAGAATTGTTTCTTTCTGCCACAAGGAATGATATTTCTTCTTATCCTGAATGGAGCAAAATGAAGACAGCTATAACCTGGGAACCCGCTAGCCTGGGCATCAGAGCCCACCACGGATCACCGAAGGAAGATCTATCCTGCCTGGAAAAACAGGATGGCTGCAGACCCTGAGAAAACAGTCATGCTCCTCTACACAAGTATTTTCTAGGCTATATTGACCATAGCCTAGAAAGTTGACATACAGTCAACATAGTTGACATAGAGTCAGGTGTCTCCATTGAGAGAATTCTGTATTTCTTCACTGAAAGTCTCTCTGAAATAGGACAACCATGTCCTGTTTCATGTTTGTTTCATTTTCCATGCTCATGTTTGTTTCATTTCAACAAAACAGAACTCTTTGGTGATTTAAATATTGATGTTTCCTAAATTATTTTTTAATCCTTCAGTCAAACCTATTTCTCCTATAAGTAGAGTGCAAGGAACGGGCCACTCCAAGACCTGCAGTGCTAAAATCATAGAATCATAGAATCATAGAATGCCTAAGGTTGGAAGTATGCGTGAAAGTCATCATGAATCATCCAAATGAACTACTACTTTAAAATCATTTAATGAATATACAATTAATTGTGTTTTCACACAGTTGTGTGTTCAGTTGTAGGAGGCATCAGGGTATCACTTGGCTCAAACTTGAATTCTTCCAGCTTGGCAAAGTTGTGGTGTTTAGGGTCTTTCTTTTAAAAACTGAATCTGGAAACTTGCAAGAGAGCAGTTTCTCCCTTTTTCAACCTAAAACATTGCTAAAAATGCAGAAACTATGAGCACTCAGAGTAACATTATTTATCCTGTCTTTTCACTAACAATGTCTCTTACTTCATTTGCTATTTTGTTCCTATGTCACTCAATGATAAAAGCTTTTTCTAGAGCTTACTCTGCTTTCTTCACTTCAGCTTTTCCACATCTTTTACTCAGATCTTCAGATCGCAGTCTACGAGAACCAGAATGCTCCCACCTCAAGCTTCTTTGCAAATTGCCAAGATGTAAGGAGGTCCCCACAATATTATGGTGCTTCCTTACTCTTACACACTGCTGCTGTAAGAAGGAGTCACGATGAATTCAAACAAGCTTCAAACAGTAGCGCTGAAAGTTGAGATCAGCCATCATTACTTTAAAATGCAAGCACAATATTATTTTTCTTGCCTTATAAATTGTCTCTTGAATTTTTTTATGGTGAAGAGCCTGGTTGTGCGTTCTTATAGCATAATATATCGTGAAAGGCTTCGTAAGAACCAGGGTCTGGCTACTCAGCTGATGCTGGGGAGCAAAAAGGCAGTAATGCCTCAGCACACCTTGGCTGCACATACGGGTGATTTCTTAAGCTACTTGTCAATTCATTATTCCAATTTTTTGATAGAGCAGCCTGGATTAAATCCGCAAAGTAAATGGATTTGTGTCATTTAGTCGCTTGGATTAAAGCGTTTGGAAGGCTTCGCGCCTTGCCCTGCTCCACAGCCGCTTATGCGCTATCCCTGTGGACCAAATTTATTAGCTCCGTATTCCTCCGACCGAAACACTCCACATGTCCTAGCAAGTTCCTCTCTTGAATCAGGACATATCAACTCTGAGAAGCATTGGGTTGATAGGCAAACTCTGGGTTTGGGTATCTGTGTTTTACGCAGTGTGTTATGTACAACAACACATCGATTAACCGGCGCCGGCTCGCGCTGCATCTCCAGGACGTCTTCACTACTAATGGGAAGCACCACTGTGCTGCAGCATGCAGGAAGGCTCACAGAGCAAGAAGGGATGACCGAGTTCTCCCAGTAATTATTGCACATTTCCCAGTGTTTCCTCAGCGCATCAGTTAGCTCAGTAGTGGTTTTAACTTCACGGATCAAACCTGACCTCTTTTAGCACCGGCCTGCAGAGGCCGCCCAGCCGGCAAAGCCACATATTGGCACGTGAGGAACCTGCATATATGCAATGCCTTGAATGGCTTGGCATTTATGTATATTTTCCTGACCCTCTGGTGGTCTCAGCAGCGGTGCCAAGGGGCAAGGGGTTTTCACACTCCTCCGCTCGCTGGTGTTTCTGATCGTGCTGATTCCTCTGTGCATTCCCCAGCCCTTCCTCCTCACCCCCTACTCGACACCGTCGGGGCCCTGGGCGGCAAAAGCAGTTCATCCCTAATATGCCTTAACTGGAACATATGGGCTGCACTCAAAGACACGCTGTAATTAAGCTAATTAAGTTTAAATCTTACTGCTTTCTAAACAAATTTACGGTGTGAGCAGCAATGCAGGTCATGATAAACAATAACACATCATTAAAACAAGGTTGCTGCATTATACTTCAGCAATAGCAAGTGGCTTGGTGGCGTTTCGCGTACAATTTTGTTATAAATAACAACTGCCTGTGCTTCTCAGCATCCCTGTAGGAAGAAACATCAAAGCTCATGGAGCAAACATGCTGCCCCCTCCTTTCCAAAAGGAATTCTCAAAGCATTTAGTAAATTCAAATTCTAAAAATAATCAGGAAAAAAACACTTGGAAAGAATAAATAAATAAATAAACTTTGCTAAAATTGCATATTATTTGCTGTAGTCAAGTGCAACTTTTTTTTTGCACTGGGAAGTAACATATTTGGGGCCATTATAGGGATCTGGAAAAGGCTGCCAACAGCAAATGTGCACAGCAAATAACTGATCTAACCTGCCCTGCTCCCCACAGGGAAACGAGGAACATCTGGATGTGAAATCCCTAACTGAAAACAAGAGCTGCGAGAGCCAGGGGAGAGCAGATCAGAGCTGCAGCCGAAACCAGATCAAGAAGCTTCTCAGGACCTCGCTCAGGGCGATGGGACAGACCCCAACTCGCAGGACTGTAGTGGTGTCTGTCTTTCCCATGCACAAAACTTAGAAGGTGACCAAAAATTGCCAATAAAAAGGCAGCTTTACCGACCGCTTACTCGGAAAACCCAGCTCCCTGAGCAATCCAGCACTGCAGCAATACACGTACTTGTTATTACCTGTCCATAAAGAGCTCTTTGCTCTCTAATAGTCTCCCCTCTCAGCTCCCACTGGTTTGCAGAATCACACAAGCTAGGTTTATTTTGGTAATACCATGGCTCTAAATTGTATGTGATGGGATTGGCCCTCAACACCTGTCTCAAAGGGAGCCATTCGGAATCCAAAACATGCTCCCAACACAAGCTCCAGTAAATACACAATTATTATTCCTGTAAGAGTTTGTACCATTGTTCAATATTGCAGAAATCAGCCTTTTCATCTACCTCCGGTAACAAACACGTTCTAACTCTGCCATCATTAGAGGAACTGCCGCCTGCCCTTCCTCATTAACAACTATGCTGTAAAAATCCTCTCTCTGCTGAAACTCAGGAGAGCTTTGAGGACCAGCTTCAGTCTGCAGAAGCTCACCCTCTGCTTTTAGGCACAATGCTTTGAATTAAAAAGTATCTTTGATCATCTGTGGTACTGCAATTTCTTATTTCCACATCTCCATCTTGCTAATAGGGGCCTCAGTACCTTACGCATGCCAGGTGGTTTCCAAATTTCCATGAGGACCCAGATCCTATCCTGAAGAAGAGCATACAGGCTTAATCAACCTTCAGTTACAGTGAGGTTTTATTCTGATAGGATATGCACCATAAAAATCACCCTGGAAAACAAAATGCCCAGGGTATTCCACTAAAGTAAGCATGCATATTAATTAGATTTTGCACTTATGCTATATAAACCCATGTCAATGTTCAAGGGCAGTTATGCCACAGCTGTCTGAAGGGAAATACAGTTGCTTGGTAAATATTAATGAACTTAATATTGTGTCTATAGGGAGCAATTATAGTAGGGAATGGAGCAGAGCAGTTAGGCAGATCGCAATGCAAGTCAGTCAGACTAAAACACATAATTTCTGTTGTGCCTTCTGAAAGATTGCCCTGTCACGAGGTTATCATCATGCACGCCATATATTAGTATGCAGTCCCAGAGGAAGATGTTTGTTTGAATGCCCACAGGGAGGAAGTTATCTTGTGATAGGTATCAAGTTCTAAGACTAAATTCAGGGGATTCAAAGTGTTATATGATAAGTTTCTTTCATCTTAGGGCAAGGTTTTTGTAAATTCACTTCAAAATAGTAAGCAGCGACCAAGTTCCGAGATTTTCTCCACACATTAAAGAATTACTTGACATATATTCTTGCAAAACAAGGGGAAATTAAAAAGAATTAATGAAGTTAATCAAACATGCTGTACTTTAGGAATATAATAGCATTTATACATTAGCATCTCAGCTAAAGGATAAGATTATTAGTATGCAATTAGATGGAGGAGGCTTATTAACCTTTTGGGTTACAAAGCCCAAAGGGACTTTGAATTTCCATCTGAAGAGGCTGGAAGGGATATATAATACCCTTCCCCGCCACCTGAAAACATATATAACGAGGCTGAAACCTAAATACACAGGCTTTAATAAGCATAAGGAAAAGCGGGATGACGAAGGCCTGGAAGGAATGCAGAACCTGAAACACATTTTCCCACACCTCATTAGGTGGGAGCCTTTGAAGATGGGTTCCCAAAAGGTAGGACTTTATTGTGGCAGGGAGAAACAGAGAGATATACCTGCCCCTTGGATTTAGTGTCTGTATTTCACCAGGGATAAACATGTAGCTGCCTGGTCCTAAGGATTTGATTTCAGGCTACGGTATTAAAGGGTATGTATGGCAGGGCATTAACATGTGGCATTTTGAGTTTAATAGCCAAGACAAAACATATAAGCAGGACTTCTGGTTCAGAAAAGCATCCCGTACTTGGGAGAACTGAAGAACGAGGCTGAGTTCCAGGTTTACTCTAATGCATTCCTGAACCAGGATGAAGAAAGTGGGAGAAGCAGAACAACACAGGCAATCCCAGCGTGGCTGTGCACGGGGTACA
>JAUBNY010000992.1:511300-521961 GCA_032275445.1 Crypturellus soui | reverse complement strand
ATTCCTGAACCAGGATGAAGAAAGTGGGAGAAGCAGAACAACACAGGCAATCCCAGCGTGGCTGTGCACGGGGTACAAGTGCCCATCACATTCATGCTCTGCCGTGGTGCCTTTTATGTCCACTGCAAAAATTATGCCGCTTTTAAACCTACTTAATTCTTCTGTAATCCTCAACCAATATTTGCCTTCTTAACCACTGATTATTTTGCACATGTTTTCCAGTTATTCACTACTCTCAAAGCAGATGAGTGCCTTTTTTAAGGCAAAAAAGAAAGACTTACATAAATGAACCCGATTTAGATGTAGATGCCTGTGAGTGCTGCCAGGTTCTCTTGTAAAAATTCAAGTTAACTTCTACTGTCTTGTGCGAGACTGGAGGAGGAGGAAGGCGCAAGTCTCAGAAAGGGGTTTATGCAGCCCTTGTTCCAGAGCTCTTGCCAGGGAGCACAGTTTTGGAACACTGCTACTTTCTGAAACGCAGAAATTCATAGCTGATCTTAAGAGCAATTTCTTTTCCATTTCGCATTACTCCCCCCCCAAAAAAGAAGTCAAATAATTTATCCTGATGGCTTAATAAGTAGGCAATAGCCATTCTTCACCCATGCTCAGCTTTGGATTTAAACAAATTGTTCCATATTAATGACCAAGGATTGTACTGTGGAAACCCCTGAGTCGTTGTCACTCCCTTGTACCAGCTGGGTCCCTTACAGGATGACCTGATGCTTGGTGCAGTAAGCGACATTGGGGTCAATGTAACGCTATATTTTGTTATTATTTCCTCCTCACATGTCACCCTGGACCTTCGCAGCCAAACTGGAAGCACATGTTACTCTTCATTTATTTACTTATTCTCCACACCTGCATGATGAGGAATATGCTGGGCCCTCCTGCACTGAGCGGATTTGAGATGCAACCTGAAATCACTGGGATTCCCCACTAAAAGCAAAGCACTGAAATAAAACAACATTCTCATAACATTTTTGACATGCAATAAAGAACGGGGGGAGAGAGCAAAGGGGAAAACCTTTTATTATTTTCTTTTCAGTTGATACGTAATGTCTTTTGGCACAGATTTCTACAGAAACCAGGCCATATTAGACAGTTGACTATGACCAACATGACGGAGCCCGTGCAGAGACCTGTCATGTATCAACGGTGCCAACGGAGCTACCTAAGTTCATTATTTATTTAGGACACTAAGCGTACTACTACGTACATCTTTGCAAACATGGATTGATTTTTTCTCTCTTTTTTTTTTTTTTCTCTGTGCTTATATGCACAGGATACGTGAATTTCCTTGGCTGTCAACAGAGGGGAGGGGGAAAAGGGCCATGGAAGCCGTGTCCTCTCCTGGGGGCACAAGTGACAAGTGTGGAGAGCTCTCTGCACCCAGCTACGTGCAGCAAGTACCAGTTTAATTTTGTGCAAGAGGAAAAGCATTTTTTTTTCCCCTCGACTTCGGCGCGATGACAGTGGCATGATGGCTGATTTTCATTTCAATCAGAGCAGCATATGATTACCACCTAATTAGGATGTAGAAATAGAAAGGAGATCATTTTTTAACCTACCCGAGAGAACGGTGTTTTGGAGGGGTTGGGGGAAGATTATGTTAATCAAATGAAAGTGGCAGACGAGAGCTACCAAAATAGCCGCACGCATCTTTACCAGCATCCTCGCTGTCCTTGAAGATCTGGCAGGAGCTCTGATAGAAACCCGTATTTTGAGAGTTTTATTTCTGAGTAATAAATACACTTGAAAATAAATACATGTCACCGCAGGCCCAAACTTGTCATAAAAGATCTTACCTTAGGCATAAATATATTCTTGTTCAAACTTATACATAGTTTTGTTGACAACTGTAAAACTGTAAATATGAAAAAAAACTAGTCAGGCAAAAACAAAAGTAAGAGTATCTTAGGGGAAGCTGTTTGCATTTGTTCATTTTTTTAGAAAAATATTTGCTTTCACTAATTGAATACTGTCAGCTAGCTCACTGCTCAACTCCCTTTTTGGAATAAATGTAGAGATGCAGTTTCTATGCCTGGGGGAATGTATCTGATGTTACATTAAAGAAAACTGCATCAGACAACGTTTTCCAAGACTCTCTGTCTCCATCTGCATCGCTTGGCGGAGAAAAAGACAAGACCTCATCTCAAGATGCCACTTTGTTTAATTGTCTCCAAATACAGAGGAGCCAAAATTAGGTTGCTGCAACCACCCAAGCGAGGGGGAAGGAAAGGTAAAAAAAACACAAGGATATTCCAGCTGCCTAAGACCTATTTAAGTCCACTCACTCCCTAAGCCATGTTTTGCTCATCCTGCTCTGCTGGAAATGTGCAAGATCCCGCCACAGAAAATAAGAACAGTACAACGCCTGCTAAAACTCACAGACCTAACAGAGCACCCACCTCAGGCAAAATAAGAAAAGGAAGTGGTTCTAATGAAAAAAAGTCGGGAATGTGTTGATTTATTTTCCATCTTTTTAATCTGCATCAGTTGTTTCAATGGAACGTGCCCTGCAATCTCCCTCTCCTGGCCCTTGTTGTTCTGCTGGGGCACGTAATAAACATTGTGAGATACTGTGCAAGAGGAAGAACATTACTTTAACCTAAATGTGCTGTTAAATTAAAGTCTTCCTTGAGCAGCGAAAGGGTCCCCAGGCTTTTCGTGTCAGTGACATAAGGCAAGGTGCACACTTGCCTTATAAAAACAGTATTTTTTATTTTTTGCCCTTTTGAGACACGTAGCATGATCCCAAAGGAAAAGCGAATAAAAACGTTTAGCATTGCCTATGTTCTGAGATACCTGCCAACAAAAACAAAACCAAAAACAACCCCTTCTCTTCCCCCTAGATAAACTCCCCCATTTTAGGGGGTTCCAGGGGCTAGAGGTGTCAGAGTGCTTTTGCCGTGGGATATCAACCTGCAATACCTCTCACCTGGCCAAGTTATCCCAGAAAGAAGCATTCGGAGCTGCCGAAAGAGCTTAGCATTTATTTTTAAATGATTCACAGTGTACAATCTCCTAGAGGATGGGATCAAAATCTCTTTTGTGCTCTGCAGAATTCTATTAAGCCTTTCGAGCGCTTTGCGAGATGTGAAAATGCTGTTTGCTAAAGAGATAGCCTAGGTGGTCTGCAGTAAATTAACCTGGTACTGCTGACTACTGCCATTCTTGCCAGTCTGCTCCGAAGGATTTCTGTGGGAACAATATAACACCATTTACCAGTTTCTAAACTAGATTTGCCCTCTGACTGCAAGTCAGCAGACCTTGGTGTAAAACATGACCACAAATTAGTTTGACTAAGAGCTGCATTTCAAGAGCAGCACAGCACTGCCTGTTATATACAACTAAATACAACCCATTACTGACCACACGGCTGTTTTCCCTGATGACCTTTGTGTAGTTAAGTTTTAGGTGCCTACGCTATGAGGGTTGGTGCCCTGCCTGGCTGGTATTTAGCATTCGGTAAATTACAGTGGATCTATGTGTTGCTTTGTACCAATTAACCTCCGAAAGGAGCTAATTCCATTTGCATGGTAATGAGACATTCATCTGAGAGCCTGGAAGTTGAGCTTGCTAATAAGTTTTTATGCAAACACCCAAGGGGTCAAGCACAACAACGGGCTTGGGTAGGAAAACCTTTTATTAAATGCAAATCACTTCTCTTGTAAACAGTGTAACAGGGAACTTCATAAGGCTCTAACACCACTTGCAAGAATAGGGTCAAATAGGCTACATTTTTAGGCTCCCGCGTTGACTAAGGAATGCAGACACCAATTTATTTATATTTTGAATTAATACCAGCTTGGATAGAATCTTCATTATAGCATCAAAGGTAGGTAAAGGCAGAGAGGAGAAAACAATATTGCCTGATCTTTCACAGATTGGACACAGTTTCCTGGGATGCAGGGAGGAAGCTGAGACAGCACTGCTATGGAGCGCAACAAAAGACTCAAAATTTGTCAGATACTCATTTTCCTATCACGCTTTCCTGAGCATATTGTCCTGCAGGCGTGATTCCTAGTGAGGGGCTTGGAATTTTGGCTCTTATCCTGCACTAAGGCTTCCTGGGTGCACTCGGAGTTTCACTTGGAGTTTCCTGGAACTAAGGGTCTTGCACCGGACTACAACGTGTGGACTTTTATATCCAGTGGATTCAGTGGGAGATGCTCTGTCTTTCTGACAGAAGTGTATAGAAAGGACTATATAATGTAGCTACCTGCAGTACGAGCTGCTATTTATACAGAAAGTCCCTTCATTTCTGTAGTAGCATAGGGAAAGCTGGGGAAAGCTTTGAGTGATGTGCAGCATCACTTCTTAACACGCCAGACCAAATCCAAGAGGCTAAATGTGAATGGATCATTCCCCCATTAAAGAACAGCATCCCAACCAGTGTATTCTTCTTGATGCTCTCTTTGCTAACCTCCGTTACTGCTACCTTCAACAGCATTGGTCAGTATTTTCATTTTGTGTACCTGTGACAGGTAAAACACACTAGTATGCCATATTCTGAACTCACCAGCAAATTGTGAAAAAGCCTTACAAACAGAAAGCATTGTCCAAAAAGGATTTTTTTTTTCTGTCTTCGAACAAAATTAAGGCTGTATATAAGCTTATTTCTAGATAGTGACACCCAGTGATGCCAAAGCTATGGACAGCTTTAAGCGTATCCTGATTGAAACATACTGCTCCACTTTTTTTCAAAAAATGACCGAAGCTCTTGGGGATTATTTCTTAACTGTTATATTCATTGACTTGTAACATTTAAGCATGCATCGCATGCCTTGAAATGCATCAAATCTCAACTTAGTGAGTTTTTCACCAAGGGTGTTGGGAAACCCCATTTAATGAGCATTAGCAACACCAGTGCAAAAACACAAACACACAGAACTATGACACAAGCTCAGTATAGCAATTTTTAACAACTGTTTTGTGGTCACAAAGTATTTTCAGACAAAAATGTTTCCCAAACATAGCAAACTACACCTACTTTCTCAAAAAGCGTTTGGATGAGTTTGGAGTTTGTAGAAAGTGAGGGAGGAAGTTTGGAGCTAGGCAGCCAAAAAGGCCGAGACTTGAAAGAAAATGTTGTACAGGACGTGGGAAAGGAGGAACAGAGCATATTTAGTGTCGATAATTTAACTCACTCAGTGCAGAGCATAAACACAATGACATTTGGCAAACACAGCTTGAAATATATTCCTGTTCCAAAGGGCTTATAACTCAGACAAAATTCAAGAAGATTTATGATAAAGGCTGTGAATTTAACCACTATCTGCTATGCCCTGCGAACCATTTCTCTTTCCACGATGGACGTGGGGACTCCTAAGAACAAGAGGAGCAGTTTACCTAGGGAGAAAACCAGCAAGGTGCTGAAGCACCTCGCAAAGCAAAAGCAAGGCAGCAAGGTGACCAGCAGGTCCCACACACAAGCAGACCGCGAGGAGGAAAAGGAGAAAAAGGCAAGGCTCAATGTGTGTCCTTAAAGTCTTTTTATAGCTGTTGGTTGAGCAATGGGCCAACCTTAGAGCAAAACACCTTGAAGAAAACAGTCCTCATCCCCAAAACCTCTGTTTCTCATACACGGTCTACCAATAAAGTCAGGTTTCTTGTAATATTTTTAGGAGAAAAGCAATTAAGGGGTACATGTATATGGTATATTCGACTTTTGAGAATGAACAGCTTGCTTCTAGAGGCAAAAAAAAGATTCTATTATCTCATTTTAAAATTATATGGTAAACACACAACAAAGTGAAATTAGGACGTGGCAAAGCAGTGCAAGTGTAGGTTTCTAGCCTTATACACCATCGCAAAAATTACATACAAACAGACTTGACTTTCAGAAATATAAACCTAAAGCTAGCTCGCTACGACCACACTTAGGCACGTAGTGTTAATGAAGACTGTCCATCCAAAACACTTACTTTGCTCTAATTCATGGGAAGCTGTGAAGAATTCAGCACTACGAGGATTCAGTATCCAAACCGGTGTACTCCTTACCATATTTTCTGGAACTCACGTTCAAAAATCTCAACTGACAACTCAGTCTCAAAATAGTGTTTCCTTTCAATTCAATTCAGTTCAGTTCAATTCAAAAAAAAAAGAAAAAAAAACCCAAACCTATGCAAAGAAAATAAAAAGCAAAGAAAAATAAAAAAATAAAAATACTCTCCCCCTGCCAAAAAAACACACATTGCAAAAGAAAAAATACCACTAATTATGTTTCTGGATCTAGCACTTCTCCACTGGATGCTTTGTTGATTTTTTCAGACAAAAATACTCAGCAGCTCTGGCTGTGTCTTGGCTGTCATTATAAGGAAACAGGCATATCTTCAGTTTAGGACATCATGATTATTTTATTTGCTCTGTCACTTCTTGGCTGCTTTTCTCCAATTCGACTCTATGAGCACATTCTATCAACCTGCTAAGAACTAAAAAAAGAGGAAGACAGAAAGTGGAAACCAGGGTAAGGAGATCATCTGCTGAAAGCATTTTGTCATGTAAAAATAATCACCGTCACACTGTCACTGGAAGAAGACTCATCTTGTAAAAGATTCACAGTTATATCAGATATTTAGCAAGGAAAAGCACACTAAACTGTAGGCAAACCAAAAATTAATGAAGACAAAAAACGATACTATCATCATACAGCTCTCTACTGCAAAGTGACCTCTGGAAAGCCCCTGACCTTGGCGGCTGTTTGCACTGACAACTATTATATATGTTTCCTTCCCAGGAATGTCCTCATTATTACATGAAAACTCCGACGCAGAAGACGTTTCAGAAAGAGAATAGGCTTTTATTTGCCAGGAAAGATTACAATGCACAGGAAACGCATGGTATGGCTCCAAACAAAGGTATTTCCCTTTAACTCCCATGCAGCTTTTAAATATAGCAATCCCCCCGCAGCTACATTGTCCTGACCTGATTTCATCTGTTTCAGAACAAATCTGCACTTCAAGAATCAGGTCTATGTTTACTCTTTTCACCGTTTTGAGTCACAGATCATAATCTTAAACAGTTTGGGAAAAGAGAAATATATATTTTATTCCATACCTCATTATGATTCTTCCTCAACCATTCCTTAATAGTGTTAAGAGCGATGACAGCTGCAGGCTCATTTGGAAAACCTAAAAACAGAAGAAATTGGAAAGGATGGATAAATACAAGGCACACATTTCATGTACAGATAACAGAATGGTCCTCTTTTTTTTCTAGCTCTAGTTTGGGATTAGAATTGGTCATTTCTTTAATTTTCCATTTTGCATAAAGTTTTAAGTCTCCTACACCTGAGGAGAAGCAGGAACAACAAATGCACAGTTACACACACATCATCCCAGGCAGGCAGCACTATAATATGTGTAACACGCTGACAAATATTAGGCTTACATTTCATGGCATACAAGAAAAATTCACACAACTCTTAGGGCATAAGACCTTTCTTTAATGCACCTGTCAATAAAAACTACACAAAACTATGAACGCAGTACTGTAGGCCTCATAAGGATAGAAATAATATTTCTATTTGATTTATAAATCGGTTAATTTATGACCTAAAACATAATGAAGAACTTCAGAGATTAAAGAATTGGTGAAGCAGAAGAGTACAAATTTAAGGCCTGATACCCCATTTTATACTAGAGATGGTAACTCCCCCCAGCACCAAACAATATCAGAAATCTTTGCAGAGTTACAGGCTTTCTGCTTTGATCATCTCTATCTATCAAATCTATGGATACTTTCATTACTTAGGCAGCCTTAATTTAATTTTCCTTTAAATTCCTAACTGGAGGGCAGCAAACCACTTCTGTGAGGAGTTAAAAATAAAACCCCGTAAGCAGTATGAGCAGCGCTCGGTGGGTCAGATTAATGGAGCAGCCTCTGAGGAGACGGAGCTGCCGGCAGCACGACGAGCGAGCGCGGAGCCTCCGTCCTGCAAGTGGGCGGGCACCTGCAGACACAGCCGTTTCATTTCACTTTTTTACATCCTCCATCACCCTTCCACCACCAGCTGAAACACAGACCCTTCAAAACTCTGGCCGTGTGCCCAGTTTTTTCAGTTCAGTGCATTATCCTCCATACCTATACTCCTTCACCCTTTGTGCAACTTGCGCATAGCTAAAATGATGAATATACCCAAAAAACAAGTAAAATCTCCCAACCCTCTACTTTTTTTTTTTTTGCAGGTCCAAGATGGAAAATTAGCAAAGATCCTACGGCTGTTACTGTGGATACTTGCACTGCTGCGGGGAACACGCGTTCTTATGACATTTAATAACGATGCTGATATTTTCCAAGCATATGTCTTGTGCCACGAACTAATGAACGCTAACAGAACCCAAATCCAGGCCGACTAAAAACCTCATTTTGCTCATATAATGTAACAGGCCTGTAAGCAGGCCATCTGCTCAAATTAATTACATCCTATCTAACAAACCAGGGCTTCGGAACATGGTAATTCCCCTCCTCAGAGCTGGGTAGGGCTGCCTGGACGCGCAGGGAACAGCATGCAGAGGGAGGAATCGGTTATTTTAGATACACAATAGGCCGCTGTTTTTGCTCAAAACAGCTTATTAGCAGAAAACAAATCCCCCCTCCAGCAAGATTCACTTTCCAGGCTTGTTTTTCCCTCCCTGCAGCAGGGTATTGCTCAAGGCTGTGATAAAACACAGGCAATTTAATAGAATCATAAATCTCTGAATAAACCATACATTATTTGGAAAGCTACTGCTATATTAACTCATCTTGAAACAGCAGCTTTGCTACAAACCCGGGGCTCAGCTATGCACGCTGAATAACCATACTGCCAAAGAAATGGTTTGGCGACCAAAATTAAAAAAAATATATATTGAATTCTGCATATGATTTCACAAAATATAATCCAGGGAAGCAAAGAAATGAAAATGAAATAAAAACCTCACTGCTGCTTTGCACGCGCTGCTGCTAATTGCTAACTGCCCACCTGCCCACCCTCTGGCCACGTGGGAAGAGGCTGTAATGCAGAGGGGTCTCCAGAAGCCCTTGTTTTTCCAAAACCCTGGCAAATTTCTTTGAAACAGCTATAGGTACTCTTGTATCTTTGCCCGGTTACCTCAAAGCTGGTGTCACCCTAGAGAGGACATCCTTGTGTAGACCTGTAGGGAGGTGATCTAACAGGAGCTCTACAAGCACCAGCATCAGCACGGCCACCACCAAACTGAGATATTTCCTCTCCTCCTCTTCACATATATAGCTGTTAGTAAAATCACTCTCTAAAAGGAAAGACTATGTCCCCCCACACCCCACCAGAAAATCCCATGCTCTATCTACATCAGTTTTGTGGTGCTTTTGGTGTGTCCTCATGCAGATATTATGCACTGTGTCAAGCTTCTGTATCTGTTTCCAGGACTTCTACCTCCTTATTCCTGGAAGTTATAACACTGACATGAGAAACAGCTTGTGAAACAAGTGGAATGCTGTGCAAGTTCTTGTAGCTGCCATCAACATGACTTCGCAGAGAAGGGATGGAAGGATCTTGCAGAATTATCCAGGAAGGAGAACCGAAGAAGATGATAGTAACTATGGACGTATGCACCTTGGAGTCCCCTTAAAATTTCCTATTTATTCTGTCAAAAGCAACTTTGTAAGAACAAAGTACACCTGTTTCATTAGTATATCAAAAACACGTGATGAACGATATTGTCAGATATAAACGCTTCGCCATTTATGCTTTGGAGATTTAGCAGAGAAACTTTCACACTATCATGAATGATTTGTCTGTGCAGTATTTAGAAAAGGTATACCACAAGTTGCTCAATAAAAAAGCATAATATGAATATATGAAATAAAATTAATATAAACTATTTAAGGGACTCTCAAATTGTGCAGAGATGGTGGTAGCTTTGTTATTCTTTTATTCTGTGCAATCAGTGTAGCACTTTATTAAAAAGATCCAGTTTCTAATCTGGTAATGCCACCTCCCCATGAGAAGCCCATTAGCAAAACACAAGTACTATATAATCAACCTGTAATATGACAGAGCAGAAGATGACGGCAGCAGATTATATCTATGTCGATATAATGCTAACAGGCAAATGTCAATCCTCCAAATCACTTCAGTAGCTGCAGGGGTAAATGTTATAATTTGTCAGTTTAATTGAGATGCTTCACGTTTTCTGTAGATCAATTCATTCTAGCAAAAAAAGATCTGCATCATTTGTTGTTAATACAACCTAAATGCTGGATGGGTTTTTATTCATTTCAGACTATTTCTTTCTCTAGAGTTTCTAAACGGTTCATCACAAATGTAATATACTGATTTGGCAGTCTTGATGGCTTCATTTCAAAGCAAATCATGGAAAAATAAAAATGAAATAAAATAAAAATAAAGCAAGCACACAGCCACACAAAGACTGGTTATGAGTTTCTCATACTTTCTCAGAAAAATATCTACGCTGGCATGTTTGTGCATACGTTAAGATGTGCGAGTTCTTCAGCTGATCCTATGCTCTCAAATCAAAACCGATTCCCCCTGTTGAGCAAACATTACTGTAAAAAAGGCGTAACTCCCATTTATTGAGTTTATACGTTTGTCAGTAATAGTTAATAACACATAAAGGAAGCTCCTCTAATAGTAGCTCAACCATCGAATTTTGACATTGTGTGGAAGTGCAGAGAAG
>JAUBNY010000992.1:490631-500949 GCA_032275445.1 Crypturellus soui | reverse complement strand
CTTCTCAGCAGAGCTGCTCTCCAGCAGGTCGGTCCCCAGCCTGTACTGGTGTCTGGGGTTATTCCTCCCCAGGTGCAACGTTGAGTCAAGGCTGAATTATATTCAAAGTGCAAATGTCAAGGTGACTTCTTCCTAATCAGAAGCCTTAGGTGGCACAGTATTTTAATAATTGGTGAAAAATTAGTCTACTGAACAAATATACCACTTCATTATACAGAATAACTATATTTTTTAGTTAGATAATTTCTGGAAATCATAAGTAATTTAAATTATATCTGTGCATGTTTTTATTGACATAACTGCTGATAAGGAAGCATTTCTATCTATTCCTTTTCAGAAAGTGCTTAACTGGGTTAAGATCAGCATAAATGTTGTGTAATCAACATGGGAAACTTACTGGGAGGTCAACCACTAGCAGGAGAAACAACAGATAAGCTAAGAAAGGCTTTTTTACCATCAAATGCTTGAAATTCTAAAACTAAAACATCCCTGTTCTTAATGAGACACTTTGAACAGCCTGTGATTATTTTAGAAATTCAGCAGTGGAGCAGTTGCATGCTGTCCCATTACTTGTGTGGTGCTTCAGAAAATGTTAATTGAAAACATACATTGCAAGTTTATAAAATCTAATGTACTTACAAATTAAAATACATAATGTACAAATTAAGCAGAGATTCCTGTTCTTTATATCTGTCTGCCATTTCTTGGTTGCCGAGGATGATAAATTCAATTGCTGCTTCTGATTACCTATACTCAATAAAACAGTGCCAACCCATTAATCAGGCCATGCAAGAGCTAGATGGGTAAGAGGTTCCACCACCTGCAGCCTCATGAGGGGTGACACAGAGGCATCACCAAAATGGGATCTCATTCCCTGCAAGACAGCTAGGATTGAGAAGACAGCTCGCAACCTAACAGCTTCCTCCAAGTTGAGACTACCAGACATCAGTACAATATTGCTGCTGTAGAAACTAAAACCTTATAACATATGAAGTCCACAACAAAATAAAACAGAAGTTACCTAGAGCACTGGTCAGCTGCTAGTAAACATCTAAGCAGCACTTTTTTTACTCCTATTGTATTTAGTACAGTGGAAGATGCAGCAACTTCTTAAACATCTTGCAACTTGCTTACTTGGGAGTTAGATTGTGTTTTTCTAGAACAGACAAAAAACACCATTTAATAAGGCAACGCGTGTTTAGGAGCTGAGTTCTTCTTTTTGCTCCTTCCTACAGGCAAAAAAACTAACAGAAGACTATAATCAACGAGCAAATATAGCTCAAAATATTGTTGGCCTTACAGCGATAGCATTGCTAATGGTGCTCAGTTAAAGAGTATTCTGGACTTGTAATGGTCTCCTATATTATATTTACTAGCTGCGACACAAAGAATGGTTAAAAACCTATCAGTGCCGTAATGATAGTACCTATTACGGACACAAGCGAAACTACCTTACAGTAATTAAAGGCATAAGGAAATGATTAATGTTCTGAAACCATAAAACTGTATCAGTTGAGAAGCCATTATGTCTGCACCGTCTACAGCTCAGAGCCTACAAGGGGCAGTTTGCACAGCTATGCGTCCCGCATTAAACTGAGGCTCACTTCTAGCTCCGGGTAATGAAGTGGTACATAAAGCTTCAGCTACACACTAGACACTGGTCAATGCTGAAACAGTTGATTAATTCTCATCCTAAAAATCAAACTGCCTTCTTTTAGATTAGGTTCTAGATGTACCCAAATGCCTAACTGTTCATGCTGTCATCTTCTTCATTTTAGAAATATTCTTTTGATCACAAAAATAGAGAAATGGAAAAATGGATATAGGAAATACGTCAGCTGGAGCCAAATGCTAACATTTATACTGGTCCATATTTAGCTCATGGATCACCGAACCAGGTCCTCTCACACAGGACCACATAGCGTTACTCACACTGAACAGGACCTTCCTCTACGAGAAATCAGCTGAGACCAGCAGGTGCTACTCAGTTTGAAAAAGCACACCCAAATTTGGCTTTTAATAGAAGAGCAGTCATGATCTGTGATGAGAGATATTATTTTCCATATGGGATATTCCCAGCCCTTTGAAAAATTAAACCTTAATGTTCTTATTGCAGAGAAGAATGAAAACAGAAGGGGACAGAAAGTCTACCAGTGCCACAGCATCACATACAGTAAATTATTACCCTATAAATAGTGTTATACATTACCTGTGCTAGAGGACTCTTTCCAACATCAGGGAGTAGGAGAAAGAAAACAAACAAACAAAAAAAACCCAGTGAATTCTACATTGCCCAAAACTAAACTGGAAAATGGTGTCATAATATATACGACTGCAAGGACTCCAGTCTTGCTCTTTCAAGAACAAGACATACAAGTCCTCTGTGCCAAAATGAAGCCTTGTACAAAAGGAACAGCAGAGCAGGCCAAATTTTCTGCCAGTGGCATCTCTGCTGGAGCCAGCGGAGCTACACTCGAAGTGAACGGGGTCATTCCACAAAAGTCACGTCTATTCCTCTAAATGTGGTGGCATTTTTCACAGCTCGTGCAAATCAGCTGCCACAGAGCATCCTGACACACTCCATGGCAAACTTAGCCCCATTTCCACCTGCTATCCACGGTGATGCTAAGCTGAAATGCTTGCAGGCAACTGATTCTCGGCACTGACACAATTTCAACAAATTACTCCAGTTGCATGAAGTAAAGCATTTACACAAGTCTCACTTTCTACTTCAGTTAAAATATTGCTAATGCAATTTATGTCTCAAGGACGCCTCCAAGTATCTCCAGAAGACAATGCTTAGATGTTATCATCCCATTAATTCTTTCTTGTGTTATGAACAAATAATTTTGTCTGCTATTACTTTAGAAGTTCCAGGTAGGTGACCTAGGAAATACTCTTCATGACCTTTATCTTATAAAGTCTGAGCTAAAAAGGTCAATGTTTTTAATCATGTGCCATAAAATAAATGAATATTCTAAAATTCTCTAGTGTGTCTAAACCACATCAGGCATTAGGAAAAGTAATAGACAGAAGAGTAGCAGGAATAAAAAAAGGAATTAAACTTCTAAATTACCCTGGATTTGATAATTCCATTCAATGACTTAGACTGATGCATACTGTTCTTTGCATGTCAAAGAATAATTTAAAATGCAGCAGAATTGGTTTTCTATATTCCCTCCTCTTTCTCTCACAAAAATTCAGCCCACCACCATAATAGATCTTGGTTCCATTGTTGTAATTCACTGTATTTTACACTATCATCTTAGGAATCTCATATTCAGGCAGAAGAAAGGTGAATGAATTCCAGCAGTCAATGGCACAAAAAGGACTGAAACAAGTTCTCAGGACAAAAAGTTCTCCTCCAGGCCTCAGGCAGCCTTTCATTACCACCACCATCAAAAGACGGCAGGTTGCAGAATTGCTGAACCCTTGTAAACTGAACCTTCTGCCTCGAAAGGGATTAGTCATTCACTGCACTCAATTGCCTGACTTTTCTATTCTCCTCTGCTTGGGCTGCAGCTGCCCTTTCCAATGATATACGGCAGCACTCCTGCCTGACACGGAGGCAGCAGCAGGACAATACAGGGAATGACTCCTGGAGGCAGAGACACTTTGGACTCGACTTCTGGGTACTTTAATAAGACACAGAATAGGAAGCCTGCTTTGCTGATGGTCTGTTTCAGGGAATGAGAAGTTATTTCCCCTAACAGCAATACATTTGATCTTCTACAAGCCACCTAAAAGCCCCAATATTCTCATGCATATAGAGAAGTGACCTTCAGGCATTAACCATATAAACATATGAATGACGGATGATCATGCTAACTTACAGTAAATTCATACATAGAATGACTTTCTGTATTTTACTAGAGTATTTGTAGGGTCTCCAATTCAGACTGGGCTCTATTATGCTGGGCATAAATAGTACAGTAAGAGACCAACTCTGCCACAAAGAACATAAAGGAGGACCAAAAAAACTCCCCAATAGCTGTGGACCAAAGTATCCCTGAGTACCAGAAATAACCAAGGAACAAGAAAGAGGAACTGTTTTCCCAAGACATGCTTAATATCTAGCACAGTCACAGAAGTTCAAAAGGATATAGTTAATATCTTGGTAAAGCTAATTGATATACATCATACCACAGGTATTAGTCCTAGGCAATTTTAGTGTCTTGGGACTTTTAAGAACTATTTAAAGAAACACAAACACGGACTAGTATGACTGTACTGTTCTCACAGAAGTTTTAAGGCATGAGTGGAATTCAGTGCCAACTGAATATGCCCAACAGTTTGTAGTTGTGAACATGAGATAAAACAATTATTCCACATTAAAAAGACTGTGGGTGAGGATCTAGGACTAGAAAACTTACCCCTTGTCTCTTTTTAAATCTTGTGGCTGTGGAGGAATAAGGAACTTATGAGATATAACTAAGATTGCGAGACCAGTTATGCCACAACAGCATGGGGATTCACTACTAGGGTACACATCGGTTCTGGTGCCAGCTTTCCAGCTAAGAAGTTGTGTTCTGCTGAACGCTGACTTCTCAAGCTGGAAAGCGAATGCAGATGCTGTCATGAATAGCAATATAGACACTTAACCAGTTGACTTAATTATCTGAATAGCTATCCAAATGAAAGCCTCTGATCTCTTCCAGTCAATAATTTCTACCTTATGCTAAGCCAGTTCATTCCTTTTATAAATGTAAAGGTAAGGAAAGTGGAATGACATAATTTAGAGCAGGGGCATCCTTCCACAGCATCTGGCTACCTCCCTGATGCCACAGAATGCTCCCAGCTCACTAAAACCCATAGAGATGGTGGAATTTTTAGTAACAGACTGGGCTCAAATTCAGTTTTAGAGACATGTTCATTTTAAGTTGGGGAGCTGGGAGGTGGAAGGGCAAGATGACATCACGGAAAGCTCTTTCATAATGATAACTTGGCCTTTTACCAGAAAATATTCTATACTGCATGTGTCATGTTCATTTAAGGTCTTGAGGACAAGGTCCATGGATCTTGATTTTCTCAATTAAATTAAGTTTTTAACAAAATAGATTCAGTCCTGATTACAAAGCATATAACAAACATATAGGGCATCAGCAAGGAAAGTTAAAAAGAGGCAAGTAGGTGACATAACTGACATACAACTCACACAGTTTTAACTTTCATCCTAGGAACAGAGGCTCGAGGCCACTCTTGAATGTGAAAGTTAAAAATATCAAAGGAAATATTATGTTTTCAGAACACCAGATCTTTTCTAGTTATTTTATATTGAGAAGAATAGTTCGCCTGAAAAAAAAAAAAAAAGAGAATGGAAAAAAAGAACAGTACCCAAGGAGAAATATCCTTTCCTTTAAAGATGTTACTGGCCTTCCAGGCTTTACAAAACCTTAGTCAACTTGGGCTTCTACTGTTTATAGAGGAAAAAAGCAACTAGGTAGGTCCTCTCTATTGCTCTTCTTAAAGAGAAAAGGGAAGAGAAAAGGTGAGACCAGGAGGGAGCTGAGGAGAGAGTATTCAAGCTAAGATTTAGGAGGATTGTTTTAAAGACTGTCACTAAATGCTCTCGTAATCAACATGCGGATTGCTTGTGTAACACTCAGCAGAAATGCTGTAGTTTGGACAGTCAACAAAAATTGCAGAATACATAAATTTGAACATAACCTAACCGTGATATCCATAAACTGCCGATTTTTGTTGAAAACTAGAACCTACTAAGTCTCTCTTCTGAAATCAAGCATGAGCCTCTTGCTAAATATGTCATATGAATGTTAATTTTAGACTGCTGAGAGCTCACTGACTTACACTTTCCAGTAATAACTTTTTAGTATTTAAAATATGGGGAAAGACAAATTAGTACCACGGACACTACACTGTCTGGAATAAGAACACTGTTAAATAATGCATGCAACAAATTTTTATACAAGTTGTAATTAGATTTCTGGGATTACTTGAATATTATAATAGCCATTTCATAGCCGCTACTATTTTTAATTTTAATAATAATCTCAGTTAACTGGTGATCACTCCCAAAGAAGCATCAAAAAATGAGTTACAGTAAATCTTCATTCTTGCTAAAATATTACGTTTCCCAAATTATGGAGTAAATGACAAAATACAATTAACTTCCCAGTGAGCTACAAAAAAAAGTCTATTAAATCCATACTGTAATGCCAAAAAGGTTGATGCAGTTGGGGTTGAGGGATGAGAAGCTTTTGATCAGACTGAAAAAATGAGCTTGGCAGTATCACAGGCTCCGTAAGAGCAAGTTTCTTCTGTATTTGCTATCAGGTTTTTCCTCCAACTCTGCTTATGGAGATCTTCTACGCTAATATTTGGGTCCCCCCCCCCTTTTCTTTTTAGATACTCTGTGGAAGTCTAAGGTCACCATTACCGATGCCGCAACACGCCGTGGTGATGATGACCTGTCATACAGGCACTCGCGATGGCTGCAGAGACGCGGTGAGGTGAAGGCAACACTGCCTTGTGCTACTTGGGAGACTCCAGTCCTGGCAGATGTCCGGGACGCTTGGGCATCCCCTTGGCAGCCCATGAAATACTCCCCTGGGATCGGCTTCTTGGGAGCAGAGCCAAGGCGCTTGCTGAGGCCTGGATGACGAGCCCGCGAGCTCCCTTTTTCCCTCCTTGCTTCCTGAGGCTGCTTTTCAGACTCTCCTTTGGCAACACATAATAAATTTAACCTGGCAATGTTTTGCCCTGACCAGGCCAAAAGCTACAAGTAAGCATTAGCAGTCTGCTTCTAAAAGAAATAAGTCTTACTCCAGTGTAATAAGAGCGCTTCAAACATGCTCAACCTGCGCCATTTCCACTGCCTAAATCACCCCAGACGCATTCTGCGTTTTGGGTCTTTTTCTTCCCTTTTCCTCTGTGTTTTTAAAAGAAATTCAAGTGCACATTTATAACAAAGCCTAAGAGCCGACATCGTTTTTCTCCGGAAGGAGAGCAGGTAACATTGCAGTGAAAGCTCAGCTAAGATAAAATTCACAGCTATGCTGTGTAGAAACTAAATTTTATCTTTTTTTCCCTCTCTGTAACACTTCCCTAAGTTTAAAAGAACATCTACTCACTTGCTCATGTTGTCAAGATAAGTATCTAGGAACAGAAATCGAACCCTGTATTGCAGCAAAATAACACCAAGGAGGCAGCAAACGGGTGTGCGTAGATCTGAACATCTCCAGCTCCTTGCATGTGTAGTCCACTCCATAATCACCTCTGGATGGAGTAGGGGATGAAATATGGAAATTCCCATTTTCTCACTTCCATCAGCAGAGCCCTGCTTTGATTTTGCAGGTGGCAATGCCAGTAGGGCCACACCAGACATCCCTCTTTCCTTCTCGGGCTGCTAACAGCACTATTTGTGAATACCACCGTCAGGACGTGAAAATGAGGTGTTGTTCCATAAGAACTTCTCTTAGAACATCACTATACATATATGTGTATATATTTATATTTTTGTTTGTTTGTTTTCTGGCATTTCCTCAGAGATGGCAACTCAGTAATTATGGGGAAGGCGGAATGTGGAAAAGGGGATCACTGTAGGCGGAATAAAAATCTGATACAATGCAGCCTAAAATAAGAGTTTTTACCCTCTGGCCTACAGACATGCATGAAGGTTTGTTTTCTTCCCTTCCTTCTTCTTTTCAAGCAAATATTGCTTTGAAAAACAGAAAAGAGAAAACAGAAATGTGTAAGAAACTTCTTAGGCTAGCCCCAGCAAGGCCGCTGCCAAGCTCAGTTCACACCAAACAAGTCCTGAGGTCAGGACACTTAAAAAAGATTTAAGCCCTCATTTGGAGTCCTCAGGCTTTTAAAACAAAGATCCCTCATGGGTGAAATTGCTGCCTGTGCTCTTCAAACAGCAGCGCATGGAAAGTGAGAATCCTGGCACAGTGCTGCAGCGGCAAATGCAGACCGCTTCTCCGGGCTTTGGGACATCCCGAAGGCTGCGGGTGGAGATGGAGCGGCGGGACAGTGTTTGGGGAGGAGAAAGAGGGTTTCCTGGTGGCCGCTCTTTGCAGAATCGTCACTCAGAGACCTGCTTCCTTCTGCCCCTTTTCCGTTTTGTGAGGGAAAAGGGAGCACTTGGCTGCAAGGCAAACCAGAGAGGTTCGCTCTGCAGAGAATAAGTAATATAAAAAATAAACAACAAAACAGATGAGAAAAGCCAGCGTGAATGCCAACTTGGAGCAGAATGCAAATCAGATTCCTACTCTGCGTCCTCTTTGTTGAACCTGCCATGTGGAGGTGAAGAAGCTCGGTTTTCAGGCAATGGATTTTGAAGTGAGAGCATTTATTTGCATGGCTCTGGGAGGAGAAATCAGGGCTGTACGTTCCTGAAACAGCAGTTTCTTGGCATAGTTCAGATGTAAGCGTACAGCTTGTAAAGTAACACTATCCAGTCTGGCCACCAGAAACAAAGCTGACCCACTTGCTTGTCTAGACACTGACAATCCCTAAAGGAATGTGCATTTATAGGGGAAAAAAGCAACAAAACCCACATGAAAGCATAGCTTGGTGGGCTCTGGGTGCACCTTAAACCCCAAGCGTATTACGTAATCCAGACCTAGCACTGCAACTGCTGTCGAGCCCTTCTCAAAATATTGATGCCTGGGGTCTGATGCACCTTGGGTTTAATTGCTCCATTTTCCTGCAGCGTCTTTCCGAGTCTGGAAAGAATGCTCTTCCCACTGCCCCCTGGCCACACTTTATTTTTCTTTATTTTCCTCCCACTGCGGAATAGAAAGCATTTATTAAAATGTAAACAGTAAACTTAATTAGAGATCATATTCCAAAGAGAACAACAACAAAAAGAAACGCGATTAGAAAAACAGGATATACTCGCAGAAATATGCTGCATTTCTTTTACAAGGGGGAAAACAACAACAATAATTACTGAAACTGCCTCTGCCCTAACTATTCTGCATTTCAGAAATGCCAAAGCCTTCTAGATAAAAACCAACACCAACTTCAAGAAAAGTACCCATGACCTCAGTAAAGGAAACTGAAGTTTCTAACTAGAATTTTTTTCTAACTTTCTTCTCTTGCTTCATATTATATTCCTTACTTGCTAGGATGATAGCTAGTACCTATGCGAATTCTAATAAAATGAACTGTTATTTTTGAACAGTTAATTTACCCCAACAACACGTACTTGCAACATGTCTCGCCTCCTTTCGTAAACCAATAACAGAAATGTGCCCAGGTTAAGCAGCCCAATAGATGGATCGAACTAAGGGAGAGCCTGATCTGAGGCCAGACTCACATCCAGGAACTTCAAGTAATGTAGAAAAAGGATCTCTATGTTCCTCTGAAATAAGAAAAGTGCAATTCTAGCAGAAAAATATACAGCGCTACAAATAATTTAGATTCAACCTTCTGAAGCCTTATTCAGATTTACAAACTGCAGGTTTTCTGCATCTTCTTCCATCCATAATACCTAATCAGACAATTGTTAATTAATTCAGTTAAAAAGATAAAATTATTATATACTCACATAGCAACAGCTTTGCCATATTACTGCTTTTTTTTTTTTGATGCTTAGCTGGTTTGTCTAAAAAGCTTAAATTAATGCAAGTAATTCAATCTATCGTCATTTGGATTCACTTACCAAAGCTAAAGGAAAAAAAATCAGCTAAATCAGCTGACGTTACTTTTAAACTAGAAAAATATTTTTATCCCCTGGTAAATTTGCACCTCCTCTCATAAATGTCTCCATATTCCTTTTCAAATAGGGGACTGTTTGCCTTTTGCCTCTGAATATCACGCTTGCTTCCTTCACAAAACCATCCGAAAATAGAAGACTATTAGTTGGAGGTTGACTTTAACATGCAGCGAAGTAAATGATGTACTTCTGCAACACTCCTTTCCACCCAATTCTTCGGACAGCATTTTGGATATAAATCATTAAGTTAAACGTGTGGAAGCAAAACTCGAGAAAGCTGAGATAATTTCATGCTATCCCACCCAGCTGGCTGGAGGAAAATGAACTTTTTTCCCCAGCTGAGGCATAGGGGAACCAAGTTTGCTAGAGAAAAATGCACATTTTTTGCGGACCAGGCATGGGGGAGCCTCGTTTGTCTGCCTTTGGATGGAAAGGTTGGCCACAAGGCAGCCCTGGGCTATGGGGCCATCATCTCTTGTCTGCTTTAAATGCTGTCCCCTCTCCGGTCTGCTCCTTGCCAAATCCTCATTCACTGCATGGTCCTGTTAGATGGTGACAGCAAAGGGGACCTTTTTGCACCAGCTCAGACACCAAGAAAAGCATACCGTGCAATAAGAGGAAAAAATGAAGGCC
>JAUBNY010000992.1:409936-421484 GCA_032275445.1 Crypturellus soui | reverse complement strand
TTGTAAAACTTGATCTGCTGTGGGACAACATAATTAAGTGTCAACTTTTGGATATACGGCACGAGGAGCAGAAAGCGTAATCCAGCTCTGAGTCACCCGTAACTCAGTCTCTGGCTGGATGATGATGGCATTCAGATCCCTGGCTGCAAGGCACAGTATTTGACACCTCTGGGCACAGGATTACGGTGCACTTCTGGTGCACTGGGACATTTCCTGTGTGCTTTTCTGGCTGCTCCTTTATTCCTTCCATTAGCCTGCTAAAAGCTTCCTGGTGCACGTGCTCTGCGACTATGCTGCGTAGCCAGCTGGAAGGAAACCGCTCGGACGAGACGTGTCCGAGGGGCTCTTCAGCTAGCTGTCATAGACGTTACACCATCAATACAGTGTGAAGGGGCAGTAGCAGAGGAATGGGATTCTGCACCAGTACCATTATGAAGACAGATGAAGGAGAGTGAGCAATTAAAAGGGTTGGTCCTGCACACCCCTGGATGGTTTCTGATCAACCACCTATGTCTCCATGCAAACATGTATGCAGAAGACCCACTGCCATCGACTATCCACCACTGGCCAATGCCTACCCCTATTCCTCCTATAGGAAAGAGTGGGAAATACTGATCTACCTTGTTAAGAAATATTTGAGAATACCTATTTTATGCCTATTAACAGATATAAGCTGTGAGAAAGATGAATGAAATTAAGAGAACAAGGGTAAGATTAAGATATAATAAAAAAAGATAGAAACAAAACATTAGTGCAGATTAACTCATTTATGGACCTATTTTATTGTCTTGCTTTGAAATGGACCTATCCATACTTTAAGTAAATAATTCACTCAGAAAAGCCAGATATACCCCATCTGCCCCTGTTTTGGTGCACGACGCCAGCTGAGCAAACAGAGCTCCCTGCACCAACACGCATCAGATGATAGAAGCTCTTCCCAACACCAGGGCTCTCCTCGCTGGCCTGTAACCTCCAGCGACTAGAGCTAACCCAAAGCGTTCGCTCCTTGAAACACGAACCATTCCATGTATTCCTGCACTGCTGATGTTCCCCACAACACACGTGATTTCCATGCAGCTCAGTAGTTGCCTTAGCAAGAGCTCCTTGGCACAGGTCGGCATGGGAAGACACCTGGTAAGACTTGAAATCCACGTGCTAGTTAGCAGGAGTCCGCAATGCTGCTATCCTGCACTCCCGCTCCAGGGCAAGAGGTCAGTTCTCCGCGTCACGTTAATACCTCCAATACCTCCAATTCAGCACATCAGGACCAGGGCCCCCTTCTCCACTGCATTGCACCAACTCCTCCTAAGCCCCAAAGGCCGTTTCTGAGAAAATAGAGATAATTCTGCAAGATAAGAGGGTTGTGTAGCATGTAAGGGAATTGGGGACAACGTGGATTTTCATTCATGTTTATGCACATAAAGACATGGAAACTTTCATATAACTTTTTTTTCTAAAAGCTGCTGTAGACCTTCCAAAGTCACACACACTCAAAAAAAGAAAACAGTGTTGGACACAAGTTCTGGCATTTCATTGGGAACATGGACCTAAAAGAAAAACTTCTGGAAGTTAAGGAATCTCATTGAGAAATGTTGGGCCTGGAAGTGCAGTAAACCAGCTCCTCAGAAATATGTTTGGTGTCTGCATTAACATAAAAACGCAGAAATCCAGCAGGTTTATGTGTTTTAAAACATTATTGCTTTGCCCAGATCTATTATTCAATAAAGTCTCACTAAATCTAATTTAAAGAATTGTCCGAATATCAAAACAACCCAGGAAAAAAATATTTCCTTTTCCTTCTTCCTTCTGCTTATGTGTAAGAATACCTCATTATACCATGAGTAATATGTAAACTAGTAAGGTCCTCAGAATTAATTCAGATATTTCAACAGCAGCTTAAATGTAAGTGTATATTATATATATATATATGTATATAAAGTCCAGAGGATCACATAAGTACCTCTTTTCATTTAAATTCTCATAGGGTCAGTCAGTTGCAAGTATGAACATCTGCCAGTGACACCACTCAGTGCTGAGCTGGGGTTTAAACACAACACTACATTTCATTTTCCCATCACTTTTATTAGAAGACCTGCATTTCTTTAAAATGCCCCAACTGAACTCCATATAATGACAGAAACAAGATCCCAAAGAGGGGCATTTTTGTACCAACTTTTGAGCAATTCAACATTGAGCAAAATGAGAGTCAATCATTCAAATCCACCTAGCAATTTAATAGTCATTCTTGAGCCACTTTCTTTTGGGACGGAAAACAAGTCTTACATCAAAAAAATGTTATGCTGACAAGGGGAATAGAGAAGCTTGATAATGACTAACAAAGCCAGACCAGCAGCCCTGACACAAGGCAAAGTGCCATTTCTACACCCGGTGATAAATGATGCAGTTTTCTTCTTTGCAAGTACCGGTTTCACAGCATTTCCACCACTTACCGAAAATCAGACTCTCAATTTTCAAATGAATGAACTGAAATCAACTTGATGGCCTCCGTCTGATTTGCTAGAAAAACTATTTCACGGATTTTTATAAAATCTGTTTCTTAACCCCTGCCCATTTGTGGTAGCTATATGGCCACACTGCAAAGTACTGTTGCTATAAATAAATTACATGGCAACTTCATAACGAACAAGGACATTTTACTGCTCCCTCTCAGGAGAAACAAACAGGAGGGAAATACTACTGGCCAACTGAGGCAAGAATTATTATTATTTTGAGAAATCTAATCAAACTGAGCATGTCCCGATTAAGCTGTACCCAGCTTTGGAGGGGTCTCCACGCAAGCTCAGCGGCTCAGGCATTGTGAATATGTGACATTTAGAGACCACGCTGCCTTCCTCCCCTCCACCTCGTCTTCAGGCTAGAACTGAGGAAGAACTAAACATCTGCTGACTTCTAGCAGAGAAAGGTATTTGAGGCTGTCACCCCAGAGCACACCAACTTGCTGTCAGAAGCAGACTTTTAGTTTTCAATTGCAAAACTCAAAGCACTGCAGCAAAAGACAAATTTGGAGGACCAGCTGCCTCGGTGTAAATGCAGAGCCTGTCGTTCGGTTGACACCGGAGGAAATTTTGCAGGCATTTCCAGCACAGATGGATGGAAGCTCACAAATTTTATTTTGTGAACAAGTGGACCAAATAATGGCAACAGGTTCCTGACAGCACTGCCATGAGTGGATCCGGGGCTCTGCAGAGGGCTTGCAATTACCTCAGTAATTAGTGCCTTGCAGGATGCTCCTGCCCAGCGCGGACAGAGCCCTGCTCCGACACAGAAATTACTGGGCAGAATTAGACACCAGATGTTAATCTCCAAATCTGTCACTGGGAGCTAGAGGAATGACTGTGATCTTAAATTATATGCAGCTCTTTTACCCTGAGAGATCCCAACAAGCTCAGGAAGCTGAGCAAAAAAATGACATTACAGAGAAGAGGATCACTCCTTGACTCATAAGGGGTAAAGTCTGGGGGAAGAGGTGTTATCAAAATTACCTACCGTCCTGAACCATAGGGTTAACTGAAATTGCAAGGAGAATTTACAAATACAACCATAGTAATGCGCTGATATCAAAAAATGTCGAGGGTCACCGAAGACCACAGGCTTCAGACACAGATCATACAGACCCAGTCTTAAATTCTGACATCTTATAAAAGACGGTGTCCTTAAAAGTTCTGTGTACATCAGCATTCCAGTGTCAGCACAGATTTAGTCAGAAGTCCAGTAAGTCCTGACAGGATAAAAGTAAATAAATAAATAAATAAAATTCCGGCAGTATTCTGCACTCTCCCATCTAAGCAATGACAGAGTCCTGGTGTTCTCTCTCACAACTCCCTACCCATGTGAGGGGAGAGCAGCAGACCAGTGAACATCACATTTTAGGTACCTTAGATTCATACCTAGGATCCAAAGAATGTGTCTAATCATAGTTATATTTAAGGTAAAATTTATGTGATCATATTCTGCAATTACTTAATTTTCATTTAAGAGAAGCACTGCAGAGGTGTAGGGGATTACTGCTCACAAATATTTACGAATTTTGTTACTTCGTGCATATTAGCAGTGAAGAGCACAATTTGCAGGCATAAGGGCGACTAACTAATAAGTTAGTAAAACCTCTGCAATAGGGAAGAATGTGAATGACAATTATAATTATTAAAGCAAAATATGATTAATATTTTTGAATAGCTAATGGTACATTTATTCTCCTTGTCATTTCTCACCAGCTAGTATCCTTATAGTACACACATTTTTGACAGCATCTCTTATATGTTTTGAATAAACGCATATTTTATTTCAAGCATAAGATTCAAAAAAAGAACACAAAAAACTTTGCTATATGCTTGAAAAAATTGTATATACTTGTATATACTTGTTATAGATGCACAAAGCAACCATCAAGAGGTGTACATACCTGCAACAGAATATAAACTTATTTTCAATACTGATCTATCAAATTCTAACTTTATTGTGGAAAGTCTTTACTTTTTATCAAGTCACATTTCTCTTAGCACAAAGCAGTGTATTTTTCAACCTCACTTTGCCCAGCACAAAGTAACAGGGAAGCCTCCAAGCAATACATTGTGCAAGAATTTACTTGAGTCAAAAATGGTAGAACAGCATAATTTATATCATCTTAAGAAACTCCAGTTTAACTTTCTGAAAAGTTATCAGACTCCAAATTCTGACTCCAATTCAAGATTGAAGTGCTTGGTTTACCACTAGCAAGATCCAACACGGTACATCAGGCGGCCTTTGTGGAATATTCCTGGTTATATCAAAGCACCCAATCTATCATTAATCCCGTCTGATGTTACATGGCAAAATGCAAAGCAGAGAGAACTGGAAGTCAGGAGGAGGAATTGAAAGCCAGGAGGCTTTGGATGCCAGAAAAAATACTAACTTGTTGCTTTGAAACAAATTTATTTCAACCAGCAAAGCCTGTGTGTGTTGTGCACGTCCAAGCACAACAGGACCCGAGACACAGGACCTGGCGAGTGCACGTCCTGCACAGAGGACCTCCACCTGCGATACCAACAGCACGCAGAGGTAAAAGAAATGCAGAAAAAGGAGCACGGAGACTGTTCCAGAACACAAATGGCGTTAGAGGGCTCCCCGCGCGGTGCTCCTGCAGGAACCTCACAGGGATGGCGGCCTCGGAGGGGGACGGTGTCCCCGGGGCTGAGAGGCAGAGCCGGGCAGGGTACACACTGAGCGGCAGCTCCACGAGACCATCAGTGAAAACCACCCGGCAAACAAATCACAGAACTCCTTTTCCTTGCAGACCAGACTTCCACGAGCCCCAGTGACTATTTGCTACATGATGAGATTGGAGGGGTCCAGACAAATTCCAGAGAGATGCCCGCATTCCAAGGGGGAAGGAGAGCGCGGCAAGCTATGCTGCACAAAGCCAGCCTCTCCTCTATGTTCTTTCCCTAATTTGTTCTACCTGTCTGCTCAGATTATCTAATGCGGACCTCAGGCCGCAGTCACCGTGCTGGCCTGGCTATTGGATAAATCGCTTTTGACGGAATTAGGAAATTCCCACTGTAATTGGTGCTCCTTGGCGATGGATGCAGGACTTTGATCACCAGGCTGCACTTGGGAGGGGAGTGCGAGCCCGGTGCGTTTTTCATGCCGAGGGAAGCGTTCTGCCTCCCCTCCAAGCAAGGAGCAAAATCCCTGGCTCTTTGCTGAAAGCTTCAGTGAGGAAAACAGGTAGTTTTGGAGGAATGACGGGTCCCCAGAGGCTTCACCCAGAGCCAGAGCTAGCACCAACAGCAAGACTCCAGGTTATTCTTGTCCTGCCCTCCGTATATTCACATCCATAATGTGTTTCCCTACCCACCTACTATACAAATTTCAGAAAAACATTCTGAGCATTTATGTCTGTTTATTTTATCCGAAACTCATGCAGGACAGAGCAGAGATAGGACCAGAGTGTCCCAACACAGGAACATGATCAGTATTGCAAGAGGAGCTCCGAGCTCAGCTAAGAAATCAGAGTGTGGACCGACAGGATCCATGAGCTTACACAGAGCACGTGCACTTTTTCTTTCCAATTAGTCTGTCTTTAGGAGTGGGGACAACCCAGCGGTTTAAGTGCGCAGATCCTGCCAGTGGACTCTTGAGTTTTTTGGCTGATCATCTCCTGAAGGAGCAGAAACTAATGAGAAAAACAAAGTCCCTCTAATCTGCCTTTGCTTGCAAATTCTTTCCTATAATCCTTGCTTTTGTTCTCTCCTTGTAGGCTGTTCAAATTTGCATTTCAGAGCCTTCCCAAACATTCCTTTCATGCTGGCACTGCCATGGCGCCTGACCGCCCTAAGTGAGCCTCCTGCTTGCAAATAAACACAAGGAATGTCACCTTTCCTTTCCTTTTTTTCATTTTTTTAAAGCTTTGAAAAACTTAAGTGATTAAATATTGAGAGCATGCAAATATTTAATAATACACTCTGTACACAGAAAAACATAAAAACTTGGAAATTTGTGGGATGGTTAAAGAACTAGGAGAGAATTTTAGTATCTTCAAGTCATATCAATACAATATTTTCTTTTTTAAAGGAAGCCACAGCAGGTTTTAACTATCTAACTAACATTAACTACTACAGGATGATGAAGAAGAAGAAAGAGAATAATCAGACCTGCCCTAAGCAGACAGTGTGATCAGTTTGACATGGAAGGAAACCCCAAGGTGAGCATTAAACCACCTAGATACTCATATCTGTTCTGAAATTCCAGGTTTGGAAGGCACAGCAGATGGGGAGAAAGTCCTGTAAGGTAACATAGCAACTTAGATGTTCCCTGAGGCCAAAAGAAAATGAGATATTTTGATATGAAAACATTAGCTGCTATCACTGAAGCTAAATACCGCTATTTACTTCCATTACCTTATCTCACAAATCAAAAGTGCTCAGATTGCAATAGGCCATAAAAGAGTAATAAATTAGTTAGGGAACAGACTTTTGTTCATACTTACAAGTATGAGAGGAAAAAGTAACAGAGAAATGGTCCCTGAAAGAAAGGGTCAAGGGACAGTCATCAAGAAATATATCCCTCAAGCACCTTCCTTTCAGGGGTGTCTAAAAACACCCAGACTAGAAGAGAATTCCCCAAAATAGCCACACTTGGCAAACAATTTGGATCCTTTTGTCTCCCGTCTACTTCAGCATCACAATCATTAAAACAGGAGAAAAAAGAAATCACATTTTCCTGAACAGTAACTGTATTGTAAAACTGTATTTGAATTTTTTTCCTGAGATATTTTTAAGGATGAGGGTGCTGGAAAAGGTCACCAAGATAAACCCTGTATAACCATTTCAATCACAAAGCTGAGAGGAACCACTGTATACATTTCAAAACCCAGTTCTTGCTGAAAAGGAAGTTTTCTTCTCTCTATGACTGCGCTCATTGTCTAAAATCACTATTTAGGACTTTCACCTTGCCTTGGGGCATCAGACACTGGCTACTGCTGGTGGGAAGATTTTTACAGACATGGAGCCTAGTGAAGAGCAGCAAAACTTATCAACGGGGGCAAGTGACTTCCCTTTCTATGACCTACCAATCACTTAGGGCAAGAGGGTCTTTTTCAGTGTCTCAGGATCACTGTACATTAGTTATTAACAGCAAAGCTACTGATTAAAAGAATCTTTTTATAAAGAATATAACATATTAGTGTTCTAAGGGTTACATTAATTGAAGGTTGGGTGGAGGGGTGGGTAATTCTAACAAGGTAGAAAAGAGGTCTCTTGTGGAGGCCAGCTATAGAGACGGTAGTGCGGATGCCTTGGCAGTGGACGGTTGACTGCAAGGACCAAGTCTTACGAGCAAGGAGCAAAGTAGGCAAAGGAGGAGGACTGCAACCACATGTGGAATGTCTTGTCAGCAGATGAGGAACAAAGCAAGGGAAAGAAGATCTGCAGGCTGGCAAGATACTGGCAGGTTGTAATTTTAGCAACATTTGTGTTAAGAGAGTATAAAAAAAGTTGGTTTGAGAATAAAGTTGTCTCACGCTGCATCCCAGACTGAGTCTGAGTCTTCACGAGGTGCAACAGTCTTTCACAGAAAGATCTAATTTTTAAATAACCCCTCTTGAAAGGGGATGCTTGACGTATCCTCGATGTTCATTACTTTCTGTTTGGGGAAAGGGGGAAATGCTCACAGGAGAGGAAACATTACATACATTTCCTGGCAGGTGTACTGAGCTTTGGGAAGTCACAACACAACGAAATCTATCAAATCTTTGTAACTTGGATCCTGCTACTTGAATTTTTAATCATCAAACAGCAATTCTTCTGCCAGTTCCCAAACTTGGGGACACATCTGTGTCTGAGTGTTGGCGATGCCTGTCATAGCAAGCGGCATCAGACGGTACCCCAAGAGAAGCAGAGTAATTATGAGACGGTGCCAGTGATTCTCCCACTGTTTTCAATTAAAAATAGGCAACAATATTAGCATCAAATTAAAACTTGGTTCTGTGTGACGGGAGTGAGGGGCCTACTGCACCGTGTTTATCTCAGTTACTGAGCAGCGACCCTTGACTTTCGGAGGAGGCAGGCAGCCAAAAAACTGCATTAAAACAACGCTTGGCATTCAGCCGCTTTCAGGGATTCTCTTTAATGGAATGAACTCCATGTTGGGCAGAATTGTATTAGGCTGAAGAAGTTCTTTTCACCAATATCCAGTAATTGTGTCCCTTTTTTCCATTGGAAGATCATATTCCTGGTTACTAAGGCTGGCAACAAAGTGTCTTCCTTGCTTCTTACAAGTGCAAAACCCAAATTTTTCCTCTAACCAGAGATCACGCCATGCACATCCTTTCCTGAAAACATCTTATCCCCTTTCTCTTCATAAACACAAGGGATTTTCCGATATGCTTTAATTTTATTTTGCACTGAGCAGATTACTCTTGGGTGTAAATAAGCTACATGCACAGCTTTCGTTTTATTCTAATCACTGCGTAGGTATGATTCGGGATTTGGCATCTATACTCCCTGCGTGGCCAGAATCCAACACAGACTTAATGCACAAAGCTTCATCATCAGACTAACAACAACTACGTGAACTAGGATGTTAGCCGAGACGTAATTGTAAACTGCATTTTTTCCTAGGTTTAAAATTTAGCTGTTACAATATAAAAGAAAACAGCACCAAACAGCACTGTCTTTGCCCCACAACATACATGCAGTTTGCGTGGACGCCAAAAGTTTGTTTTGCTCTTTTAACCACTGATAAGTTTATGAATCCTAAAGGAAAACTTGGTCACTTCTTCCAAGGACTCTCATACAACTGAAGCATTATGTCTTAAAATGTTTTGTATTTTTGTTGCTACCAGAAATGATTTTTACAGTATTTCTGGTAGCAACTAAAATATTTAATAATATTTTAAGACTACAAACATCAAGGACCTACCCATAAAAAAAGGCAAAAAAAAACTGCCATAAAGCATGGCAAACCAATAGAAGCATATGCTGATTCTATTGCTTATAAATACTAAAAGAGTTTATAAATACAAGACAGTGCTTAAATTAGCATTTGATAATTAAATGTGTTTATGTCATATTCATATTTAATTCTCACACTGAGCATGGGATTTGGATGTTTGCATTTGATTAGAAATTGCCAACTAAAATCAAGCAACTCAAAAACACATGAGACTTTTAGTGGGAGTAAAATGGAATAGCCAAACATCCAGATTTGGAAGCGCTCATTAAAATATCATAGAATATAAAGTGTCAGTAAATGCACAAATTTAAATATATATCATTTTAAATTATATTCACAAATATATTTTAAACATAAGAAATTTTAAAATATATTGAAGTTTTTAGTCCAGAACCCTGCAAATCTATCTGCTCAAAAGTCAGCAAGATTCCACCAGGATACATGAGAAAGGATATGTATGCATGTATGTGTCCATATACTCTACTGAGTATGTATGCTTGTTTTATCTTATGCAGAGGCAGATCTATTCTGAAAATATGAAGACTTGCCCTTGAAAAATACCCTGTTGCATGAACATCAGAAGAGTTGCGTCAACGGGAAGCTTGCACCAAGCGTTTTGCACGCTGCATCACAGACAGCCCAGGATTTAGGGACGCGGTTTAGCGGGTCTGGTGTGGATGGGTTTGTGGTTGGACTCGATGATTGTGAAGGTCTTTTGCACCCCTGACGACTCCGCCGCCCTCCACCTGGAGCCACCGCTGTGGTGCGCCAGGCACAGCCCCAGCACGAGTCCAACCGCGCTGGGCTTCCTCCCTTGCCTCCTCTTCCCCTCAAGCTGGCTGCAGTTAAAACCCGGTTAAAGGCAGTGTGCTTGCTCGCCCAGCGCGGGCCAGGTGTGCAATGCCCCTCTACCTCCGCGCAGCCCAAGGAAGCTCCCGCTGCAGTAAGCTGGGCAGAGTTCACGCTTCTCCACCAGGACCAGGCCCTTGGCCAGGCCCCGGCCCGAGCGCCGCTCTCGCTGCACGTGCTCACCCTTGCGGTCCTTGAAAACGAAGACACCTGCTTAAATGATGCTACTGGCAGCGCTGCAATATTTTTCATGTATTTCAAAATACAGTAGTTCTTCCCATTACTCCTGATCCACTTTTCTGTTTTAAACATGTAGCGGCAAAATTGAACCTCTTCATGTAAATGCAATGCAGTGTTTCTTACGCTACCCCAGAGCAATTACAAACGCATTACCGATAATATAGTCCCCATTAGATACTTTTTATCCTATACCATTTTGCCCAGAGACACAGGTGTGTCAGGGGCAGTCTCAGTTTGCATCTGTGAAACAGAGCAGATGTCTCTCACCTACCTACAGCCGAAATCTTTGTTGCCAAAATACTGAAGCCGGCCCGGCCCGGCCCTCCGTCCCCACCCTGATGCCTTGATGATAACGGCTTCGGACGAAGCCCCTTTGTGGAAAATGCCAAATGCTAGTCTGAATTACTTATGGTCACCTGACTACCATCGGGTTGGTTCAGCTATATTTTTCTTCAAAACAAACCCACACGTGCCCCCGTCTCCGGGCATGCTTTATTCAAAGAACTCCTTCTAATATTTCACTGTAGCAAGGGGGAAAAAAGGGAGAGACTGCAGCCCTCCCTGCAGATTTTCAATGCAGGCTTGGAAGCTATGATTTTGGATGTTTTGCTTTCGTTATTACTTGTTACACTCATCACATCTTATTCAATACCATCGTATTAGGTTCAGCCAGCCCTCTATAAGGATAGGGTAGGATTTGCCCCATTCTGGTACAGACTGCATGGACATGGAGCCCACCACAGAAATGCCCTATATTGAGTTTGACGTCTGTGACCTTTCTGCAATGACCAAAGGACACATCTCACAGACAAACATTATTGTCTAAAAGCATTCACTATTCAGAGTTACATCTTCTCTGGTACATAAAGTTCTGGTCCCTTATTTTGTCTCTGAAATGTTACGTGGGCTTTAATCTCCACAGAATATTTATGGCTTGGTATTTGCTTTTCCACATGTTTTAAGTATGAGACAGTTGGGTGGAGGGAAATCTTACTTTTCTAGAAAC
>JAUBNY010000992.1:393117-408595 GCA_032275445.1 Crypturellus soui | reverse complement strand
CAGTAGGACGCAGGGTTGGGAGCACCAGGGGTATCTGTGGTGCTATCTCATGGGCCCTCTGTCATGACGCAGTCCTGGTGCTTCTCCCATTGAAGCCCCTCTCCAGCCCATCGTAACTGGATGTGTAAGACAACGTGAAGGCTGGCAATGGCAGACACCTCATCCACATCCACAGGCAGGTTGCTCCCAACTCTCCTGCCGTAAAAACAGCCTCAGATCTGCTGTTTGCTCCACGCCGGCTGCAGCTGAGACCCAGCAGGTCCTCCCAGCATGTCTGAATTAGGAGTCCTCCCTCTCCAGTCATCTCCTCCCTCTGTGGGCACTCAGCGACTGCGATTAAACAGCCGCTTACCCTTCTCAGCAGTGAGGTGCAAATTGCCAGAGCAGATGGTACTGAGCACCTCCAAAATTAGTGTCGCGGCTACTTCTGCCTGGGCATTTCACTGCTTGCAAGGCCAGCCAGGAAGGGCTGCTGGCACTGGCAGAGCTCACAGGTGCTCGGCCTGGTCCAGCATCTGCTCCAGGTCTTTCAGGCCAGTAAAATACAGTCTCCTATGCCAGCTCCTGACCAAATACGGCAAGAAAACTTTGGTAAGGAGAGTCCACACTCCAAACAGGACTGAGCATCTTGGGATAAATCTCTACAATGCTGGTCTCGCTCATTAAACATGGTTTGAGGGGATACGTTTCTGGTACAGACAGGAGATAGAGGAGAGAGCTTCCCTGTAAATGGGGGTCCTGAAGGACCTGAAGGTCCTGGCACGGTCTAGAGTGAGTGGCCAACTAGGGATGTTCAACTGCTTCCCCAGAACAGTAGCCGGGCCACGCTCAAGCCCTGCAGCAAGTACTGCACTTTGGGTAGGAGATGATTGAGGTGCCTGGGCCATCTGCCCAAGCGGTGACAACATGGCTTCCATTCCCAGATGCCCTGGGATAGGGCCTGGAAAAAGTTCTGAACTGTCAGAATATGCAGCTTGGCGCAAAGAATGGGATATAGAACTGCCTATATATACCCCTTCCCAATCACGAACGAATCCAGTTTTGAAGCAGTTTAATAAATAAACACAACTCAAACCGTCAGGCTGATCCTTCACTGTTCTTATCTCCTTGTGGGGAGATAAAGAAAAAAAAAAACCCAAGAAAACAACAAACAAAGTTTAAAGTTCTTCTGGCCAGTGCCTTAATAAACACATAGAAAGTCAATAAGAGAGAATACCAATACTGTGTGCTTTAAACTGCCCCCAAGGACTCGGCTTTCGTGCCTGTCTGTGCCTGCAGAGAACTGAAGGCCCCACAGGAGCGTGAAGCATCAGGCTGGGACCCCTACTGCTCTCGTGCTGGTACCCGCTCCACAGGAACCACATTTTAGACTGTGCTTAGAGTGCGACTGAAACAACCTTTTTATGCTCAACGAAAGAAGGAAAAGGGCTGGAGCTTTTCAGTTTCCTTCACGGATAGACTGCATACACAGGTGGCTACAAATGAACAGGGCAAACGAGAGCAAGAGGTGGAGAGGAGAGACAGAAACAGAAAATGTAAATAAGGAGGAAGCCATAGACCCATACAACACTCTCTGGATTCCCTGCCAGTAAAAGTCCATTGAAGACAAAACTACTGAAGGATAATTACCTCCTTGTCAATTCTGACATTAACAACTTTCTGACTCTTCAGTGACAATCACATCTTTCAATGCTCTTTAATAAAAAATCATTTACTTATCCTTGTATAGATGTGTAGGATTGTCAATAACTCCACATCCTTAAAGCAAAACAAGAAAGTCATGGATCACATATAAATACTGACACCCAACCGCATTCCAGACTATCCAGTATTTATCAGAGGACACTTTCCAAATTATTTTTTCTTTTTTTTTTCCCCTCTCAAAAACTAAACACAGGAAAATAACTTGGGGAAAAACAAAAGTTACTCTATTATCCTTTTCACTTAGATTCATGAAAAGTGGGAAAGATAGTCCTTAAAAGACAAAAGTCCCTAAGGATAAGTGAGTCCATAGACACCCTTCCTGCTTGTCCTCTTGTGTGGCTTAGGCAGGAGGTGCCACATAGATGTCCATGGGGAATACAAGACAACCCAGTTACTGATATAGCCCTCAGCATTGACAGGCTGTTTGTCTTGGGAAAGATACACTTTCCGTGAACCTACCTATTTTTACAATAAATGGAGGAAAAAAATGATATTCATCTTCTCCTTTGAAATACCAGCAAGAGTAATGAAATAAAAAAACAACCCAATGCTTTATCCATCATCAAGTCTCCACCATACGGTCACTGCAGCAGGAGGATCAAACACTTGCCTGCATTTCCCACTAGTCCTTCTGACCCATGCCAAGCACGATGAAAGCAAACTGTTTTGGATAAAAGAAAGATTAACATCAAATTCATAAGAAAGTCCATGACCTCCACTTTAAGACAGCAGCAGACATTCCTTAAGGGGGATTTATCTTGTTTAAAATTGGGTGCTAGTCCTTCTGACCACAAGATATCTTTAAAATAAAAATTGGTGTCTGAACGGGAAATCATAGAGATTGATTTTCTGGGGGTTTTCTTCCTCCAAAAGAAGAAAAAAAAAAGAGAGCTGGCTTTAAAGATCATAGAAGCTATCAAGATCATAGAAGCTATAGGAAGAAGTTGCAAATAGTAATTCACTTAAGAATTGTTTGAATTGTGTAGGAAGGTAAAGGGAGGACAAAATAACCAACTGCAACCAACCTTTTTCTCGTATGTGTGATCACCATTGAATCACATTTCTGTCACCTGAGTCTCAGAAGTGCAAAGTTTGCTCAGCAAAAATTCTTGGTCCAAATTCTCTAAATACTTGGCTGCTGAAAAGAGCCATACAGGATCATACAGAAGAATCCTCATGTTCAAAGGGCACAAAACTTCTACAGGATTTCAGGGACAAACCATTGGAGCTCTGCCTGTGTTCACAGCCCAAGAATCTTTAAAACCACTCCAGAAAAATGATTTATGCTCTTGATGAACTCGTGCACAGCTCCAGCACACTTGCGCACTGGTGCCTCACCTCCCATTCCCAAGGCTACTTAATTTACTTCATTTCCATAGAGATGAGCTCAGCTAGCAGGATCACTAAGCAACCATCAGTGCTCAGCATCTTTAAAAACAAAACTAATAATGTGTTGCTTGGGAAAAAATAAAAAGGCTTTCAATAAATCTCTTGATTTCTCTGCATCTTTAATTTACAACACACAAAATAATAATACCAAGTAATAAAGTCCTTATGAGAATAGCCAAGTGATGTTGTGCACCAGTATTAAACTTCCACTTCAGCTTTCCAATGAGCTCCTGCAAAGAAGAGCTCTCTGTTGGGTAGCTGCCTGGCACAGAGAGACCTAAACAGTTAAATATTACCCAAAAGAAAGAAATAAGAAATATTATGCTTTTTCTATTAAAGAGCCACAGCCAGTCCTCTGACCTTCACCTTGCCCTCCAGCTCCTGTTGAAGTCAACAGCAAAACTCGCATTGACTTCGGCAAGAACAAGGTCATGGCCCTTCTGCGCTGCTGACTGGTCATGGTCAGAGGTCCGGAACTTAAAGAAGAAAGAAATCAATAAAACCAGCTTGCAACTGGCTGGTTACATCTCCCCAGCCACTTGCAGACTCGCACGTGGGACTCGAAGCAGCTTTTACTTTCCCAACCACAAGTGCATATGGGGTGTATTAATTTCCTGGATTCTCAAAGGGGTTTTAGCAGAAGCGCCACCATGACAAATGAGACTTGCCAGTTTCAGGGTCTCCAGCTAGAGGCAGCTGCCCTGAATATTGCTTGCAACACGCTTAACCCGTAGCCAGATGTAAGCTCTCTTTTGGGGGGCAGCTAACGCCAACGGGGCACCTGCACTGCACAGTTTTACACATCAAGAGGACAACTTGGCTCTGAGAGCTCCCTGCATTGTGCAGACTATGGCGATTTTGGTATTCCTTCCTATTCCTTCAAAACTACGTACAAAGATTGCCCTGAATGTGTCTGAACACAAAACTACTTCAACTTGAAAAAGACAAAAAAATAAAAAATAAAGACCATCTGCAAGATCCTTCTTAGAAATAAATACAGGTCCTCTCTGATTAAATATGCATGCATTGTGTGTATGTATGCATACATGTGTATAGGTATGTGTACACACACAGACACACATTTTATATATATATATATATATATGTATATATATAAAATTTGGGATACTTAAGATACTCTGCCTTAGAGAGAGTTTACTTGAATTGACAGAACTTCGATAGCTTTCATAACCACTTTTTAAAATCACTCATTATTTCTAGAGTTTCCTTTGCTTGGCATCAGAAGCAAATGTTATCAAACCAGTAAACTCACAGCTCAAGAACCCCACTGAATGTAATCTAGCAATACAAATGAATTTTTTATACAGACAGAAACAAATCCCCTTGCCTAAAAAGTAAATGCTTAACAAATGAGAGCTTAAATATGCTTTTAAGGAGCTTTAATATAAAATGCATAGAGCTTGATAACTTGGTCAACTTTGCACTGGGATTTTAATCAAAAGTCACAGGGACAATAAACAGTCTTGTTCCTAGTTTGTTCTCTTCTCACTGCATTTGTCAGCTTTGCTCTTCTTGACTTTACGCAAAGCTGCAGATTTGCCCTCAGCTACAATTTGCCCGAAATTGCAGCACCTGGACCCATTCCTGGGCCAGGCGGAGAGGCTGCAGCCCTGCACACAGCGGGCAGCAGGAATGCTACAAATACAACTGTGCAATATAGCTGAGTGGGCACACGATGTTGCCACAGAAACATAGTGCCTCACCTGGGGAACTTTTGCCAAGACTATGTTTTTTTTCTTTCTTTAAATGACATTTTTAGAGTGTTTAAAAATACGACAACACTATATAAAAGTTTACAAAGCTGTCCCCTAGCTAATTCATTACAGACTGGGAATATAAAAGCAATACTTAAATGTTTCTGAAAATACATCCTGCAGAAGCTATCCAAGTTTAAAAGGTATCATCCAGAAGTTTTTAACTAAGAAAATACAGAGGCAATACTGGAAAATTGGCATGCTGGGATGTGCCAAGAATACAAGAAACAACACAGCTGATTCTTTTGCAAAGCTATTAATTAAATGTTAATCATTCAAATAGCAAACTGATTGCATTTTAGTCTACATTTGCAAGATGCTGTCCGAAAACTTCCAAAATTACTATTACAAAATTACTATTAGTATTACTATTAGTAACAGGTACTGAAAGATCTGAACTTTCAGTCAAATGCTGTCTAGAGAGGAGTGATGGGGTAAATTATGTGATGGCAATTTAACGATCAATCCTTGTCATTTCAGAATGACAGCACTATTTGAAAAAAAAAAAAAAAAAAAGCAAAAGGAAAATGGATTAGAGTGCTGAAATAAAGATGCTTTGTTCTCCTGAATAAAACATTTGTAACTCTGGCCTGAGAGGTTACTCTCCTTTGCAGCCGGTTTGATTTGCTACTCATCCTCCTTTGGGAATCACTTCGCTTCAAGTGCAGTAAGAGACCGTCTATTAGCATAAGCCAACAGAGGGTTATTCTTTTCTCAAAAAACAGCGAATGACAGTGCTGTATCAGTGAAAGAAAATGTTAGCAACTTGTGAAAGATTTCATATGCGATTAAAGGAATCATGCCATGTATCACAAAACGATTAGTGCCAACGCAGTATATAGTATATTTTTAAGCCTTCAGGCTTCCCACTTCCCAGGACCTTTTAGAAATATTGAATCTCCAAAATCACGTCACAAACTGAAAGCAGAAAATATTATGCCTCATTTAAATATGATTTTTTAATATATTTTGTCATCCCTCTCCTGCAGGCGTTCCCAGTGCTGGTCCCCATTGCTGGGGCTGGGTGGCATCGACGCAAGACCCAGAGCTCTGCCAGTCTCCTGTTTTGGGACCTCGGTGTGTGGATGTCACTAGCGCACCCGGCAATTCCAAGCATCGCGGTGGGCCCCGGCCTCCTCCCCGTCACCGACCCACCGCTCTTCCTGCCAACACGCACGTCCCAGTGGGGAGCCAGGATGCCCCGGGCACGGGGAGCCCAGAGCACCGCACGGTCCTTGCCATTGAGTGACACCACATGTGCCCACTGCTGTCATCACTATTCTCCTTTGTGAGAAAAAGACTCTTAGGCACCCACTAGTTTCCCCAAGGCTGGCGACCGCATCAGAAAAATGAAACACATCTGTGTATCGTTGGCCAACGTTGGCCCCTTCTGGACACTAGGCCTTGCCCCTCGCTAAGACCTCGGCAGACAGGAGGGCACAGGCAGGAGCTTAGCCTAGAGCACCTTAAAAAGCCAATTTCTTCCTAGCAAAGATAAAAACAGACATAAAAAGAAAGGCAGGGAGAAGAGAGTACCAAGAGCTACAGTTGCTACCTCCTAACTCATGGCAGGACACACGCCAAGACAATTACAGAGACATATGTTGATGGCAGTAAAACAATTACTTCCATTCTTTGCCTATTTTAAATATTAGCTGCCAGCAGCCTGTCATTTAGAAATAATAATAAAAAATTTTAGATTCCGAATGTGTGAAAAATAGTTCCACATATGGAGTAAATTCAAACCCAAATATCCCTTGGTTTGTATCTTGAATAACTAATTTTATGTTACTGGAGAATTATGATTTAGAATAGGTTTACCAGTGCAAGCAATTCGTAGGGAAAATTTGGCAGCACAGATGACCATTTATATGCTAAAGTCTGATTGTACTCTAAAATATGTAGATGCATAACAGTTTATCTTTTAAAGGTAATAAATATACTGCACATATAAATGCAAGTGCTGGAACTAATTTAACAAGATTTGTGGTTACGAACACATGGACACCAAAAACGCAGACTGAATGCTAAGCTACAGCCCAATGTGGTTCCAGTTGGCCAAGATATTCACATTTCTTCCCCAAACTGCAGTCGCCAGTGGAATCAGTCTAGAAAATCTGATCACAGTGACAGCAAATGCCAGTGTTATTTTTTACTGCTACCAAAGTAAAGCAAGGAAACGAACCTAAAACCCACCAGCTCCCCAGCGCTCTTGCATCTTTAATCCCGCAGCTATGGGACAAGCACACCAAGAAGGCAGCAACTCCCAAGACCAGTTTTATGACTGAATTTCATCTTGTATTTATCTCCTCATACTTAGCATTGTGTGCTAGGTTATGTGTGTACACACATATGTACGTACATGATGTATGTACATACACAGCAGGCAGGCGCATGAAAGAAGAGGAATACATTTTTGCAGTCATGAAAGACAGCATTCCTGCAGTAATGGAAGCACCATAAATTGCTCAAATATGTAACACTGGCGTGACTGATATGCTGACAAGTCTCACTGTAATAAATACCTAATTTGAACATTTACGTCCATGCTAATGCTTTTAATTTTGCCTTACAAAGCGATACTGCCTATCAAAAGGAATGCTGCATTGATTTTCTGTTAAGAGAATCTTAAAGAAAAATCATAACATATATGAATTTACAGTTAAGGTTTTTCATTGATATCCCTGTAATTGTGATCTGTAGCATACTGAACATTAATTTTATCATAGTAACACAAGCCAAGTCAAAATGTCTGATATGTGGTAATAAATTCCTGGCTGTTTCACGGAATATTTTTAATGCCTTATTTTAGAAGCATCACAATCCCACTGCAATGCATTTATATTGGTGAATCTATCAATAACTCCGCGATCTGGTGCCTCTAAACAAATTTGTGTTTCACACTTACATATTAAAAAAAAAAAGACCCATGTGAAATCCTGTCAAATCCAAATTTAACAAGTAAAACTTAGATATTTATAAACACACACTGAAAGCACAGGAAATCCTAGCAGAAGATATACTCCAATATGACGACTATTCATTTCTGGACTGTGACATACGATGAACAAAAAGTAAACAACGTTCCCCACTGCTCCCAACATCTGCAAAGCCTATTTTAAACTTCCCAAATTGCACAGATGTAGCAGCATGGAGCTCTTGAGCCTCGAGTGCCGCTGATGAGATTGTGTTCCCGTTGTCGTGATCCCGGAGCTCACAATTAAAGAGCGCGTATTTCTGCCTCCAAGGCCGGCTGACATTTATACAGCTAAGAGGCAAATAAGCAACTTGCCAGCAGCTCACAAATATCACCTTTGTTTTCTGATGAAATGAAGCAGATTGCGGCTAATTCATGTCTACAGCCGAGGTTTGGGCCTTCAAAATAAAAACAAATCCTGGGATTTATCTTCCATATAAAATATATCTTCTCACATTAACGTGCTGGTAGAGGGAGTCTAGGTGGAAAGAAGAAGCTGCAGAACGTGTGACACCGATTTCAAAGATGATTTATTTGACTCAGGGAGAACTTAGCAGATTTATTTGCCCAGTTTTCCCTCTTATTGGGGCCTCTTCTGGACAATCCAGGGCTAAAAGCCATAGCAGAAACAACTTTTAGAAAAGCCTGGGATTCCGGACAACAGCGTTAGTCTATCAGCTGCCAGTCCTTCTGGGCCTTGGGCTGGTTAATATGTGGACGTCTCTAACCACTGAGCCCGGTTAAGTGACTGCACTAACAGCATTATAAACAAGCAGTACTATGCAGTGCAGCTAAAGACCAGTGGAACAGCTTTTTAATCACCTTATAATCGAGATCCAATGACAACTTTGATTGGCATCACAACTGAATCAATTTTTTTCTATCTAAATATGCCCTGCTCCATCATAATCATTGATTGAGCTCAACGCTGCTCCACAGACAGACCACGTCGATATTAACAGATGGAGGCGGCACTCTTGCTTACTAAGTACTTAACCTCTGTAAGCCTTTCCACTTGAAAAGAAACACAGCAAATACCATCCAGTAATCTAGACTTTTTCATAAACACTTTTCTTATAAACATCAGTCTAAAACTAAATATCTAAATATAGTAAGGAAATTCAACAACTTCTGACATAAGAAAATAAGATTGTAAGCTAAGTGTACTTATCTTTCCTTACAAAGGGTATTTCAGTGCTATAGGCAGCCCGCTTCAGGACTGCACAATCAAAGTCTAGGGCAGCAAGCAACACCAAATACCCCTTAAGCCCGTGAAAGTGTTTTTCTCACAAATCAGTACAATGTAAGGACACGAGATTTTTGTTTTCCCCTCAGGAGGTAATTCCAATAGTATAAATAGGTAATTTCAATACTATAAACATTGAAATATAATTTCAATACTCTCAATACTATATAACTATAAATATAAATGCTATAGTTGCCACAGGGCTTAACTGAGGTACAATTTGCAGGTTGACAAAGCGGTCGAGAAAATCCTCTCCCAGGTTACTGTTGGCTGCGTGTGCCTCTCTCATTGGCACACGCACAAGAGGACTGGAGGCCCCATATGAGCTATAGCAACTTTGTTGCTTACTTTTTGTACCTACAATTATTTCATGAAATCACATCCAAACAACTTAATTTGGACAACTAGATATTTAGTACCTTGCTCAAATGCCTATCTCGAGGCAGCGATGTTGCTGCTTCTAAACCCACAGCAGATACTTTTCTCCCTAACACATGCAGAGAGAGGCTCCATCATATTTCCATCTTCTATAATAAGCAGATGAACAGCAAGTTCACTAATAACAACAAAGAAATGAAAATGCATGATGAACGATTCAATACTGTAAAAACAAAAGCTGATACCTGAAAGCGTTGTCAGACCTATCCTGTCATTGTCTAAGGAAATTGCAATTCCAAAAGATACAAGTGGACCTACTAATTTACAAGGAATTAAAAATCCTGGATACAGTGGGAGGAGAAGAGATGTTTTATCCGTCTTCTCTTTAGGGAGCCCATAATTGAAACAGTTTCATTGGCAAATTAGACAACAGCATTTTGTTCCATAAATGAAACATCTTGCTCTAACAGGGCAATTATTTTCGTATTTTAATACAATCAGTGCTGCAAAAGAAATAGCATCTTGAAACTAATTCAGCGACCAAGTAACGCTGCTTTTGGAAGAAGTAACTTGCTGTTAATCCCAACTGATTGATTCCATCTGTGACATCTGTTTCAAAAATGTAACTGAAAACTGGAAAATACTGGCAATATCTGACAGGAATACCAAACAATTAAAAAGAAAAGAAATGGGAATACATAAAAATTCAGGCATGAGCAGCACTGTGTTTGTTTTTTTTTGTGATGATATAATGTGACAGAGATATTTTTAAATGAAGACAAAATACTAGTAGGCATTCCTACTAGTAGGAATTCTTCCAAAAGTTACACTTTTGGGATACACATCTAATGTGTGGATTCAAAAATATAATCACGGTACAACGGGATGGCTGACATTCCTTCCAGAAACAAAGGTCCCTTTAGGGAAGCAAAGACCATCTCCAAATGCAGGCAACAGCGACCTCATTAGCCCTTGCTGCTCCTGGGGTGGTAAATACGGGTTTTGCTCCTGTGTGCTTGCAATGGGAACCCATCAGGCTGATAAGTACCTCGAGCCAGCGTTAAAAATAAAATGATAATCCCAGAATATAGAGACAGGAATTACTGCAGCACCCAGGGCCGCACTGGCTTCTTGCCAGCAAGCTGAGTGAGGGTCAACGCCATCCTGCGTGTGCACACTCACATAAACCTGCAGGTATTCAGCAGAGCTAGCGTGCATCGTGAGGCTAAACGCACTCTGCAGACAGACTTTCCTGAGCTCCCAAGAGTAAGGGGTGAGCACTTTCCTTCTCTATTTTTAACTTGTCAAGTGACAACTAATTTGGATTTTATTTGGTTATTTGGATTTTGCAGTTATTAGTAGGCGAACAGGGTGGTAACGTTCCCATGTCCATAGATGCCACAAACCTGGACACACTATCGATTTATCTTCCCAGGAGTGCCGACCTCCCTGAAGTCTCCTCCTTCAGCTCTTCCTCATGATGGGAATCCCAACGTGCATGTTCCGCACACGAGCGGGATCGGCTCCTCCGTAGCCCTCAGTGAGTAGTTGCTTTCAATGGAGTTTGTGCTATGCGCTGCTCCAAGGAGCCCAAATATTTCAGTGCTGCATTTCTAGTCCTGCCCCCATCTCAGTTATCTCTATTATCTCACAAGCTTCAGTCATGAATTCTAGATTGGATGGTTCCATAAAGCTGTCCATCTCACTTGGTGGGAAGTTTCAGACATATAAAAGCAGCCCAACGCTTTCTGATAGAGCTGCAAAATAGAAACTGCCTTTCTGGAATGAGGGAGTGCGAAGTGACCCAGTGAGCAAGAGGGAAGCAGAGCAGGTGCAATCACCGTGCTCTGCTCTACCCCTATTCCACGAAGTTGGACTTAAGCTATCAGCCCTCCCTAGTTTACATGCTTGGAAAGCATCGCCAGGTTCTGCCATGCTATTTATTTCCAATTATGATTAAAAATTGAAATCCTGAACATGGATCAGACCACCTGTCATTCATTGCCACAGAACCACTCAGTGTGGTGAATGGAATAAAAGAAAAGACATTTTATACATCTAGGTGAAAAAAAAAAACACTGAATGAAATCAGGGGACTTGCACAGGAAGTCCCTCCCTTTTCAGCCCTGCAGACTGTTTGGGGAGTAGTTTGCTCTTCTAATGTTGACATTATATCATTTGGTTTTGGCAGCTCAACAACGCCGACAAATTTTTATCTTACTCGAATTCTCTCAAAAAGCTTAATAACTCTATTTATCTTTTAGAAAAAGAAGAAAATAGGTAGTTGTAAAGCAACATATGTGTGATGACTTTGATCTGTGCTGATGCAGTACCCTGCAAGGATAAAAGCAGAGTATTTTAAGAGAAGTCATCACACAAATACACTTTCTAAGCAGCTTTTTGAAAATATACTTCTCCTCAATTAACACTTGCAGGATATCTAATTTTAGATACTTCAGCACTGAACTTTTTGTTGTCACGCCTTCACGCTACAATCCCCTCAAATTTAGTGCACAAGTCATTCCAAATGTTTTCCCAATAGGTTTTATGTATTTTCTCTGCTTAAATCTGTCTGCCTGCCTGTTACTACCACACAACAAAAAGGCTGAAATGCACATTAATTATTCATCTGCTAGGTCCCTACAGAAAGACAAAATGCAGAACGATACAGATGAAATGTATAATAAAATAGAGCTACAGCACTGTAGGACACACACTGCCACTGTAGATTTGGTTGTCTTGAGTCAGAAACCACTCACGTGGGTCATTTCTACACATGATTTTGATTATATATTTGATATATTTAGTCTGATCTCAACATGGAATTGTTTGTGGCATATAGGTATTTATGTTAGATAAAATGAGAGGTTTAAGGTTCTTTAAGAGTTTTCTTCTTTACGCCAAAATAACCGCACATGATTAATAACATGTATTCCTGTGAAGGATACAATCCAGCCACACATTCGCTTGGCATTCGAGTTCATACAGCATAACCCAGAATGAAATGTCAGCATCTGTGTCTTTCATTTTGATCATCTGGACCATTTTTTGGACCATTTACAGGAAACCTGAAAAGCATTATGAAATATAAACCCCAACACATTTTTCCACTACCTCTGGCTGTATGCTTCATGTGTGGTGCAAATGAAGCTCACTGTGAAGAAACACAAGATTTAGAAGTATTAGTGGAAAAATAGATCAGCAGTGCAAAAAAATCCAGGCTTCAAGTAGGCTTTTGTGATAGTCAGAAAATCACTGAATTCAAACACTTCAGGATGATTTCTTCCTTGATTTCAACTGAGTTCTCCCATTAAAATTCAAGCTTTGGTTACCAAGTAGCTCCGAAGCTGTAGGATGGAATTCCAAGCGGAAAGCACAGTTACAGTAGACCTCTCTGACCACACTATCTGGATGAGGTCACACAGGACATGTGTGTGTACACATCCTTTTTACTTCATGAAAGGATTAGTTTAGATCACATTAACTCATCAACAGAAGCAACTTGCCTGAAATTTATGACTTCTTCATCCGTTTTTCTCTATATTTCACTCCAGGAAAGCCAGTTATGCTCGTAAAGAGCATCTTTTCCCTCGCTGAATTCTTTACATTCTGCAAGCCAAAATGCACACCGTGGGCGCACACAACTTGCCCTCAAATGCCTTTCAGCTCTTTTCAATGTTTCCTCCCCATTGAAAGTGTTTTACTCTACCCAGTGACACACTCTGATGGACTTCCATTGCGTTCCTCTTTCACTACATTATGATCATATTGTTTGTTCAGGTTCACTAATTTTGCCCAACAATACTGGGGAAATTTAAATTTTCTGTAACTACATACCCAAGAGTGGTTTACGGATAGAAGTTTTATATATTCAGTTCCTATTTTTACAGGCACATCACAGAACACTTTGGTTTAGTTAACTACTAACATTTCTTTTTCTTCGAAAGAAAAATTATCTTATTTACACCCAAGAAGCCACAAAACACACGGTACTTTTCTTCCCCTGCGTAGTCTGCATTAGCAGTTCTTTGACAAAGATGTTCACAGTCAGGCAGGTCATTTGGATCACTTGTGCAGCTTGTCTCTTTGTGCTCTGTTACCTTCCCCAGCAGCTTTGCCACTGGACTTTCATTTCAAAATCAATAGATTGAGTTTACTGCAGTGCAAGACTGTCCTGCTGTCACCACTGTCATATTGGTCATCTTTGATGACTTACAAGCTCAGCTTCACTCGGTGAAGCTCAAATGGCTTAGCAGGAAAGACAGGAACACAAACTGTTGTCTTTTTTTCTAATGATATGTTATTAATACAGCACTTAAAGGGAAAAAGTGAGGACCCGCATCCTACGCTACCAAAACAGGTTAATCTCACGTTAACGTTAAAACCAGAATTAAAATTTAAAACTGTTCTCTTCCTTAAAAAGCCTGGATGACTAAAATGCTAAAACAGAATTTTCCAAGGCATCACTCTGACTATAGCATAAACTTCAAGAGATCCAAAACTAATCATGACGAGCACTGGTGTTGGGAGAAATCAACATATTAGAAAGGTCACCAGCAACCATATCTTAACAGAAAAAGTCAGCCTTTGCTTGGACCAGAAAACAATTATTTATTTATTTTTGCAACTGTTCCTCGTGTGGAATATAATCAATAACATAATGTGCTTAGTAAATCATTGACAGTTAAAAATCTAATTGGAAATACCGCCTCACTCAAAGCAGAAGAATAGCTAACAAATAGAAATGCCAACCAAAAATCAATTGCCTGAAAACTAATAGGGATCTGTTTAGTTACTGAAATGGTTCTGCATTGATTTCTTCCCTTATAACTGTTTCTATGTCAGCATATGAGGAGCAGCATGTTGAAGGCACTACTGCATATTCAGTGCTGTGAGGTATTTTGTACCTAGCAAACAGGCTAATCAAATCCTTCCTGAAGAGGAAAGTAAGGCTCTGAATTCTAGTTTTGGATATGTATTCTTTTTTATTTTTAAAGAATGTGTTAGTTAGGAAAACAATTCATTTAAAAAAACAAAAAAGAAACGACTTCTTCCACATGAGTTTCCATTAAAGTTGATGGTTGCTGGCCTAAAACGAAAGGCTCTGTCATTTGTACCCGGTGTGATTCAGTTTGCTGGTGGTCGCCACAGGGGGACGGGCACATGCGGCTGGGCCAGCGGCTGCCACCGTCCCACGTGTGGTGCCGCACGGAGGGCGACCTAACCTTGCGGTGCAGGATCAGCAGACTCCTCGCCCCAGCGCAGTCGTGCAAATATGTTGAGCAGTTTAACTCATTATAATGCCAGAACTTCGATATTTTTTCAAATTACCCCATTATAGTGGATGTACATTGCATGGGCACATGGCTCTGCTCTGCTTTCCCTATCAGTTCTGCTTAAATGATGTTATGTAAATAAGAACGGAACAAAGCAGTTAAAAAAGAATAAACAAAACCCTAACAAGGCAATGTCGATTCAAGGCTGCTCTTTAAAACTTTGCTGATGCTTTTAAACAAAACTGTAGAAAATCATTCCCTAAATAGCGAACAAATGAGTCAATTAAGCAGTGAATTACACCCTTATGAAATGGAGAAACAAAAGATTCTCACATTTTAAATAAATAAACCCAAAAAATCAAAGAAAAAAGAGAGACTAGGAAGACTGCAACAAAAAAATCATTTGGCTTGATGTAGCTGTTTTGGTTTAAATACTTGAAATTTCCGAAGAAAGTCAAAATATGAAAAATGAAGCGAGAACCAGAAGCTATCAACTCCAACATACTAGGATTCAAATATTTCATCTCTCCTATCATAAAGAGAAGTCCTGGCTGAAAAGCATGATAGAAGCCATGACTGAATGAAGCACATTGCAAAACATAGTAAATTCTGCATTTAGAAGAGAAAGAAAGAGAAGAAAGAAAGAGAGGAAAGAGAAGAAAGGGAAGGGAAGGGAAGGGAAGGGAAGGGAAGGGAAGGGAAGGGAAGGGAAGGGAAGGGAAGGGAAGGGAAG
>JAUBNY010000992.1:372798-384437 GCA_032275445.1 Crypturellus soui | reverse complement strand
TATTTGCAACACGTTCAGAGGAAGCTAATAAAGCAGGAGGAAATACCAAGATTTTAGTTCAAGACAGTGACTAATTGCTGCTTTTCATTAGCCAGTATTTTCAAGTCATTAAACTGCCTTTTTGAGTTTAGTAAGTGCAAACACAAATATCTCGTGTGAAAAAAAAACTCATATGCAAGCATGAATATATTTAGTTTTAGTGACAACATTACAGTTAAATATACATAGTATAATCAAGTATCTCGATTTTTAAATCTAAAATACTATACTATATAATTCATTGCACGTACGCACTGTATGTCATTTACATGTAGTTTCTATTATTTCTAGCACAAACAAACCACAGTGATAAAAATAAAAGCTTAATTCACATTGAGATGTACTTCCAGGCACATTTTCTAACACCCTTAGGTGGGATAAACACTTATCAACTGTTTTGCTTCCCCAGTTTTGCAATTGCATGTAAGCAAGCAAGGTTGACTCCTTTCATAGGTGTTTTAGGACACAATGTAAAACTAGAGTTTAAAGTTAATATCATAAATAAGCAATATTAAACTGTCTCTGCCTGACAGCACTACTGTATGTTCCTCATTCCCCTACAAAAAGCTTAATATTTTAATACAGAAAAACAATAGCAAAATATTGAATTGACACTTATGATAAAATGCATTTGATTAGGACTTAATAAAGTAGTCTGTATATTACCAGTGAATAATGCATCCTAGGATGAGGTTAGACATAAAGCAAATACAGTGTCAAAGCTCATTTCAATGTGCATCCTTCAGCTATATTACTTATTTTTTTACTGGATTTAGAAGTGCACACTGAGATGCAATAACATTTTTATTGTTATTTTACTGAATAACACAATAAACCCCTTGAAGAAATTTACCCAATTTAATCATGTCGCTAAATTAAAATCAATGCAAAATTTCCAGAAAATTAGTTAGTTCATTGTGTTTCTCTGGACCCTGGAAAGTGTGGCTTAAAATCAAAAACACTTCAAGAAAAGCTTCAGAAATGCAGATGAGAGGGAAAAAAGAAAAATAAAAGCTTGTATCAGGAAAGGAGATGAGTATCACAAATGGGCATTACAAAGTACGACTGATTAAATATTTTAGGTGAAATGAATTTTTCTAAACTATTTTCTTAACATTCAACATAAGCCTTCCTAAAATGACAAGCCACGAACTAATTGTCTCTATAAATGATATTGTACACAGAGGATATCCAAGCACAGAAGCAAATACTTAGGGCTTATGCAAATGTCTCTTTTTTTTTCCCAGATAGGCTTTAACTGAGCCACAACACTAAATCCAGAAAATACCTTTCCAGTAATGAGAGCTGTCAGATATGTGCAAAGGCAGGTATTTCTGCAAGGAAACTAGCAGCCTGCTGCTCAGAAAATACATTTTATATTCAAGCTGCAGAAGAGAGGTGCAACCTCACTTAACAACCTCTATAATTTCCCCAAATCCATTTTATACATCTTGAATTCAACCCAAGCTTTTTCTTTAACTAACCAAAAGCTGCTGCCAGCCAATATACTGCCAGGATTTCCATTACTAAAAGCTACTTTTAAAGTTTTCTTAACAACTAATGTAATCTCAGCCAACCAGAGGAGAAAAAAGAGAGTTCGGGAGTAAATTTGTTGCAGGAAGATGGGTTTCTTTCATGGTAAATTTGTCTTTTCAAATAGTCTGTTGAATCAGAATACGTCAGAAATTACAAAAGATTGTGGGTTGCGCTGTCTACTACCTGCAGCTTAAAAATGAATTTCAGGGCGTTTTCTTATGAATCAACCACATGAAATCACTACCCATGAACAATTCAAATACTTCTCCTGGTCAAAGTAGAAAAATAAATATCACCAGAGTGGTAGATTAGAGAGATATGGATATGGAAAAGATGATACGGTCTCAAGCCTTCCCTAGAAGCACATCCGCATATTTACAAGACTGGTTTAGATAGATGAATATATATCAATCCTTCCTCTAACGGAGACATCAAGAAAAACAGCTTTAACCCTATGAATTAGAAAAGGTGTTCCTGACATTCAATGAAAAGCACTTTTGCTTCAAATTAAACCAATTCCTTCATGTCTTTTCCCCTGAGGACATGGAAAATAAACGACTGTCATGTATTTTTAAGACAGAAGTCTTTTACATTGAAAGACTTGGGATTTTTGTTTGTTTGTTTGTTTTAAATGATGAAACCAGTTCCTACAATTTTGCTCACCAGCCAGGCTTCCTAAACCTCCTACCAGGCTCATTTCTTCCTTGGAAAAACACAGTGTGGTACTGACCCAGCAGCCTCAGAAGCATCAAGAGAAACAGAAAGTTCAGACCCAAAATACAGCCATGACATGCCCAATATGGTGCTCAGTTTTTCAGTTTTACACTGAAAAAAAGGGGTTTTTTTTTTGCAACTTGAGTATGTTGATACTTGCAGATATTTAGCAACCATGCCTCCAAAAATATGGTCAATTATGGTGCAATTGCTCCATTTAGAAACCTTAACACTCTAAATGTGCATATTAGAAGCAACTAGTTACCTGACTGTGGGTAACTGGGATGACTTCACACCAAAATAACCAGTTGAGAGAGACATCACGACATCCATATGGTTCACATCCTTATTGCTCGTGTCTTCATATCTCTTACTATGCAGCTCAGTCAGATTTACTTCTTAATAAAATTTTCTTTTCTATTTCCAATAAGCTCACATAAGAGATTACATTGTGCTCCCAAGTCCATCCTCAGACATTATTATTTGGGCTGTCAATGGAAGTTGCTCATATAGTTTTTGAGTTTTAAATCATTTACATGTAGCTCTTCACAGTAAACGGTCTGAACATAATGTATTTATTGCTGGAAAACTATAAGCTAATAAATAGCTTCCTCCACCTGGCAATTTTAACCGCACGAATAAACCTTGCCACTACCGTGCAAGAGGCCCAACAGCCATATCGAGGTATCTGGACCACATACACAGACAATCACCACCACCACTAACACCAGTTATCCCAGCAAAGATACATTTTCTGTTGGACAACAAGAAACTGCACTATCTGCTCCACTTAAAACCTGGAATGCTTTAGTCTGGTTGGTGGAAATCTAATACAAAAAATACCCAGTCTGTCCCATTAGCGTTTTTCCTTTCCTTAGTGTTTGCACCTTACGCATAAGGACAGGGTGTGCGCAGCCTCCAAGCTCTTCAAGAGATTCAACCCAGAAGGGCAGTACAACTTTCCATTGACCTAATATTGCATAGATGATTTACGCTTGTTACCTCAAAGCTTCACTGATGCAATCAGACTAACAGAATATTTCATTAATCCCATTCCCAGCTCATTTTTTCCCCCAACTTGCCAGGAACCGTCAGCAAACGCCAAGTTCTACATCATTAGTTTTTCTTGGGACTGCTTTCAAAACAACTGATTTGTGATCACCAGAGGCCTGAAATCCTGCTGGGCTCATTGGTCACCGCCATGCCAAGGCATTTCGTGGCAGGCATGGGTTCTCGGAGAAAAAATAAAATGTGTTGTGGCTCCATTTTCCCTAACTTTCCATATGCTTTCCAAGTAGGAGCTCGGGAGGCTCCTGGATTGGGAATGGACAAGCTGCCTCTGCAGGATTCCCAAATTTCACTGTGGCTTCAGGGTCACCCATAGGGATTTCCTCTGCCGTTCAAACAACTGCTTATTTCCCCAAACCAGAGAAAGAATCAGGAGGAGAGTCAGCAAGATGACCAGGGGGGCTTGCCATCTGCACTCGACATGATACAAAACATCCGTAGGTTTTCCATTTTGTGTGACTATACAAATGCTAATGCCTAATAACTCACAATTTCACCTGCCTTTACAAATCAGATCCAGCCCAGTGCAGGCCATAATCAGGACTTGAGCAGCCCACAGGTTTGCTGCAGGGGGCACATCAGATAACTACACGACATCTGGATCTATACACAGTAACCAGTTGTTCCTCTAAAATTTGTTTCTCTTGGCAATGCTTATTTTTATCACTATGTGCACATAAGCTATTAAAAGTATATTACTCCCACCAAAATTATTCTCTTCCTTGTGCATTTAACGAGCAAATAATGTGGTTGAATAGGGAATAAGCATGACTGAAGTGTAAAATTAAAAAAGAATATATATACACACCCCAGCTACTGACTTGTATTTACCCAATTTGTAAATTTACAATGTTCTCAACTAAACATATTTCAGCACAGTAACTCTTTTATTTAAATTTCCTACTCTCTTTAATAACTTTATACCATAATTGTATGCACAACAGCTCTCCCGCATGGCATGATGCCATCAGACAAACAAGTTTCTGCCCCTTCCAGATCCCTGTAAACATCATTACATTGCAACTGCCCAGATTTTATGAAGTTAAATGCAAATTTCAGTCATGATGCTGATGCAGAAAGTGTCATACTAGGTTGAACACAACTGCATCAGTAAAAACATTTGACTTCATATGCAAAGGACAGTCACAATATAAAACAAAGCACTAAAAATTAAGGAAAAGTACACAAAGCTTGCTTATTTAAGTCATAAAATATGTCTATGTGGTGTTTCAGGACAACCTCTTCAGAGAAAACACAATTTACAATATTTTAACTCTTTCCACCTTCATCAACCTCAGCTTGGAAGAGGATGCAAACGAACTGTGCATCTATTGCAAACAGAGGAAAAGCAGTGAAATCCATTTGTTGTCTGTCAAGGAACCTATAAACCTAGTGGCACTGTTCCTGTCTGTCCAGAAGGACATTTGGAAGCAATAGAGCTGTTATCACCTGTTTCTCATTGTCTTTCCTCATGTAAGCAACTGAAATAATAAAAATCGTCTTTGCAATCAGAGAATAAAATTTACTTGTAGCATCTTTATATGAATTGCACTTCATTTTCATGAAATAAAGAGCCCAAAGAAATGAGGAACAAAACATTCAAAAGACTTGGAAAAATATATATCCACAGCAGCTTTGCTAGAGAAGTTTTATCCATACCATTTTAATGGCCTTTCTTAATGCACTTTTACCACTGAAAATGAACACCCACCCACAGAGGTTTGGAAATACCACGTAATGCCAAGGTTGCTCCTTCTTGCTCAGATAGAATAAGGCAAAAGGTTGCAAGGACCCAGTGTAATACGCACAAAATAATGTTACCTAGATAAGAAACAGTAACAAGAGACATCAAGCACCTTCCAAAGTCTTTGCTGATCCATTATTTTAAAATGTTAGGTCAGAAACTGAGAAGAGTGTGTGAAATTGAAGGAGTGTCTTAAAATGGCACATGTAGAAAGGCTGTGCTCTTTAGGAATGTTATACAAACCTCTTTTTTTTTATGATGTATTATTTTATCTTACACCAATAAAATCCAACAGTTTTTTTATAGCTAATGACTAAAATGAGACTGTTCTATGAAGAGGCACTTCAAATTACAAAAAACACTATCCAAAGTATGTCCTCATAGCACCTGAGTTCCTTTTTATAAACAATGTATTTCTCTACTCACTTGCAATCAAAATTTTCAATTTGCATGTTTCCCTTCCCATGGTATGATCACAACCCAGTTGAAGCCAAAGCTGGTGACAAAGTACTTGACTCAGAAAAGGTCTTTTCTTTTTCCTTTTTTTTCCTTTTCCTTTAACACTGCAGCCAGCTCTCCTGCCCTGTGATTTCACAGAGCGCATGGGAGGAAATTATTTAGGTGCAAGAAGGCAAACTGGGGGAAAGTAGCAGCCTGCCCAGTAAAACGTAGGAGTGCATAGGGGGAAAGCAGAAGAAAAAAATCATTGAAGAAAATTAAAATGTTTTAAGCCCGGAGAATGGTGTGGTTATGTCTTCCAGTTTCAGCAAACTGTGTCTTTTCTTAGAGGAAACAGAAGCCATCTCAGATTAGCTGTTTCCCATTATCCTCAAGAAAAATAAAGCAGGATCACCTTTAAGCTCCCTAGATTACTACTATCTTCTTAGGAATGTTTAGTTGCTTTACTGAAATCAGATGTCTTCCCAAACCCCAAAGCACTTTGAAGACATACAGATGGTCTAGATGTGGGCTTTTCTTCTCATCTCATCGTCAACAAAGAAACGTCAGGCTGTGTTGGCCATTGTCAGCGCTATCAAGTACTTCATTCCCGCGTGTTTAGACAGTTTTCCTGATTACCAGTTTTTCTCATTTTTTGAAGCCAGAGGCTTTAGGTAGTCGCTTGCTAAATGATTTGTTCACGAGTAATGGGAGGCAGGCAAGGGGGGAAGAGCAGTGCAGTAACATCAAACAGGGGTAGGTTAGGGTCTTACTGTGATCATCTATAGGAAAAAGGAAAGGTAATAAAATATCTTGTGTTACTAGCTTCCTAGCTTCTTCAAACGGTCATATTTCCACTCTGCAAGAAGGGCTAAAACTAGGAGTATGGTATGGTCTTGAAAATGTTGACACTTTTATTTAAATATACCAAAATAGGACAAGAGGAAATGGCCTCAAGTTGTGCCAGGGAAGGTTCAGGTTGGATATTAGGAAAAATTTCTACACAGAAAGAGTGGTGAAGCACTGCAAGAGGCTGCCCAGGGAAGTGGTGGAGTCCCCATCCCCAGCAGTGCTCAAGAACTGTGCAGATGAAGCACTTGGGGACAGGGTTTAGCAGCCACGATGGTGATGGGTTTGCGGTTGGACTTGATGATCCTGAAGGTCTTTTCCAACCATAACGATTCTATGACTTTCTACAGCAAATGTACTACTTTTCTAGAAGTATTCACTCGGTTGATTAGAAGACGGCGGCCTTCTAGCATTTCACAGGCCATGTCTGTAAAGAAGAAAAGCTGATCCATTAAATGCTGGTGAAAACAGCCAATAGATTTTCTAAAAAAAAAAAAAGTCAAATAAAAATGTGTATTCTGAGTAGCACCGAATACTACAGATAATACAAAAACCTTCCCCACTAAAAGAGGAAAGATTATTCCTCTGCAAAAGATTACCAGGAAATTTCTGCTGCAAAATGATGATGGAGCCAAATGAATTATACAATAATTATTTTCTTATTAAGCAATAAATGCACTCCTCCATTTGGCCTCTTACCAAAAATACTAATTAATGTGGATACTACATTTTATTCACATTAGGGAAACTGAAGAGGCAGCTAAATCTTGCAGAGATTTTCAGAGCTGGTCAGGCTGGATGAGCAGATGAATTAACTGCTTCTAGGTACTTTCTGCTCTTCTTGTCCATATCTGCTGACTAATGTGAAGCAACCCCTCCATCAGTCACTCAAGGGCTCGTCCCAACCACACGCTAAATGAATACGCATGCAGAATTTGCATGCAGTTACCTCAACTGAATGTAACAACGGCTGCATTCCGCATTTTTAACAGGGAAAACGTCACTTGTGCATTTCAAAGCTGCCAGAATCATTCAGCTCTCGTAACGTATGTGTTGTCAAGGCATCGGGTCTTTGAGAGCAGTAAAAGGGATCAGGCACGGCTGATGGTGCTTACCTCAAAGGCAAGGCCTTGCAGCCTGGCTTTGCTTTCCCATGTGCATGAATTTGTTACACTTTAGAATTGAAATTCTACAGATTTCTCTGTCCTTGAAGCAAGTGGGGTAAGAAGAGAGTCTTATGCCTTAATCTCTAAAATGTGTCCCACTTAAGCGTACAATAGTCACAGTTAAAATGAACAATCGGTTGGAGTTGACAGAAAATGATTTTCTCAGGCAAGTATGTTAAATCCAATATATTTCACTAGAATTCAGCATTTTCTTATCATATATAAGCCCAGAGCACTAAGAAAATATTAGAAATTCTGTACTGGAGAGCTTGGAGCAAAGCATGATAGCATCCTGAATACATTATCTCTGCTTGTCAGAAGTTTTCATCCTTTTATTTTTTTAAAAAGATGTGGAAAGAAACCAGTTTGACAATTATGAATTGTATATTACTGCATGCAAACTATAACTATTGTAAAGAGATATAAAAAAAAAGAAAAATATATTTTAAAAAAGACACATTCAAGTGTAAGTCTTAAGTACCTCTTTGCAGGTTCTCCAGGACTGAGACCACAGTTTTTTGGCAATTAAGGTTCAACCCTAGGATTTTTTAGGATATCATCCCTCAATTTTTTCTTTTGTACACGTGTTAGAAGTTACAGGTCCAGTCGGCTTAAAGTACTACTGCTGCTTGGGCAATGCAGAGCCGCAAGTAAAACCTGCCCTCACCCGCAGCCGCACTCCGGGCATCTCCTCCTGTTTTGCACATGATAGCTTTATATCATGATACACAAATTCTTACCATTTTTAAGATAACAAATGTATATGCTTTAAAGAGGTCTTGGTTCTTTTTATTTTGGCATTTTGGAGAAGAAATATATATATATGTATATATACGGATACAGGTGTTTCAGCTCTTACTGTGCTGAAAGTAGGATTTCAAGCTCAAAACCAATGATGATGTGAAAATATCCTGACCGACTGTGGCATTTAATCAGCCTCCTGGCTTATCTTCACAAGGGGAGAATCTGGAAATGCCTGCCTCAAACCTCTACTGTTTCTTGCCTTCACATCTGTGGAGAATTTAAAATATATCTCAGGACACGGGAAATGAAATAATTTAAACATGCTCCAATAATAACCAGGTTGAAAATGTTCGAATACGCCAAAGTCCCTAAAAACTTGAAGGAACTAGAGTTAAGAACACATGGACTTCCTGAGAAGTCAAGGAACTGTTAGCAGGTCCAAGAAAACCTCTCGGGAATGCTCCTTGGAAAACTAAGCTCCTGCTTACCAGGCAACCCGGTACTGGTGGTTGGATGGGACACGAGCTGGGACAGAGAAGATGGCAGAGATGCCACCCCAGGGACTCAGGCAGGGAAAGAGGCGCAGACAGGGCATTTTCCTGCGCCCTGGCCAGCTTCCAGGCACTTTCACATTTAATTAAAATTAATATCAGCATTGAGCAAACCAACATCCAGACAGACGCACGCAGACATGCATTTAGAGCTACAATACCCTTCAGTTTTTCCTCCAAATCCAAATCAAGGATTAAGCTGTACTTTTAGCCAATGTTGTTTTTAAAGACAGTAATGCTGTTTGTATAGCAATGGGTGAGGCAAAAATCTGTCCCCTGCGCAGTGGTCACCAGAGGCCAAACCTTTTACCCTTTATTAAACATTTTTTAAGCAGTTAGGCAACAAGCTTACATGCAGCTTCCAGATTAAATTTTCTATAGGTCCCGGAAGCATTACCACCCCAGACACATGTGTATTATCTGATACAATACCTAAGTTACCTGACATACTGTACGGGTCAGAAAGTGAAACAGAAAAATCATCCTATAGACAACCCCTGTAGTATCTGAATATACCAGAAACTGAGGAGTTTTATAAAATACCAAACTCTACAGAAATTTTCCTAGAAATAGGAAAATAATAGTAATTTGTAGTATGCTCAGAAAGTAGTAATCACCCTGGAACAAGCAAGCTTTTGCGAAAGAAAGAAGGGGCAAAATGGAAAAGCTCTTTGAGGTCCTGGGTGCTCAGATCACCTGCACCAACATTCCCCCTTATCCCTACACAAATAAAATAGAGATGGCAGAAATTAAAGGGTGAAAGGAAAAAAAAATCCATAAAAAGAAGAAAAAAAAATCAAGTTAACACGTGGCCTTTCCCCAGCTTCAGTGCAAGTCAAGTAGCTCTGAGTTAACCCGAGTCCCCTTGCCAGCCTACTGGGCTATAAGGGACTCATTAGGACTAAAGAGGCCTAAATAATGGACTAAAAGCGAGGATAAAAACCCACAAAAACATGCTGAACCCAGTATTTTTTGAGACCTACCTTTAAAAGAAAATTAGAAAAAAAGTTGAATCTCAAAGCCAGTAATACCTCAGGCTAGAAGAATGCACTCCTCTTGCATGATAATGACCGTAATTAGTGTGAGCAATCATTTACTGCCAGAAACTAATATCTCCAACCAAGTATATTAAATTCAATATATTTTCACTAGTTATAATAGACAGAGACTTGGCTTTTAACTGGCATTCGCAATACACTCATTGGTATCACGAGCACGCTGCAAGATAATGGAAAAGTGGGTGGGGAGCAACAGAAGATTTAAAAATCAACATGAAAGGAAGGTCCTTGTTTCCTAGGTAAAAAAGCTGCCCAAAAGCTGTGGAAATCTTATCCTACAGCCTGACAAGTTTCTGCACTTTTAATCGGGCCTTCTAAGAGCCGTTACAGAAGGCACAAGGAGGCAGTTTTATGGATTTATTCTCTGTAAGTAACTGAAGAATCAGCCAGTTATATCTTCCAACTACTGCTCAGACAGTTTATCCTCCTATGTGATATAATATTATATAGCAATGCAATTATTGGAAATTAATTGCATGAAATGGCTCCCATGAAAATTACTCCATGCATCCAACATTTAATTATGAATATTTTTGTAGCGCCACTAAATATGGAAGAGACTGTATCTGTGTATGCTGGTGTATTTCAGATAATAATCCCCTGCCACAATCCATTTCTTTCTAAAAATCTCTTTATAAAATATAAAGACAATTCTGTGCTTACAGTGTTCCAAACTCACTTCCATTACACCAGATAATGATGGCAGAATAATAGAAATGATTGCAAGCAGAAAGGAAAAGGCAGAATTAAGGGCATAACAGCACACTTAACTCTGCTGGAGTGGATTTTTTTTTTAAATAAACAGTTATGTCTCATGATTTGTTGAGGTCCCTAAGTACATCAAAACCAGGATAAATCTGCATAACTGCATTGAACTAGATGATGTGTAACCTACTCTTACCATCACATCAGAGAGCAGTAAAACAAACAGTACCTACCAGAAAGACTTATCTAAATCACTACTCATTATTTTTGACGCATAGTTGTCGTGTTTCGCACACTAAAACTGAAGCCATTTCACGACAACCTCAAAACCAATTCCAGAATAAATTTCCTATGCAAAACTAAGAGCAGAAGAGAAAAAAATCCCAGAGAAGAGAGACACGAGAGGTTTCTCATCTCACTTTCTGCACAGGCAAATTCAGCTGGTACTTGGCACCGTCGGGGACAGGGGCTCCTCCATCGGCTCTGTGAAGGACACGCTCACATGGCCCCTTTCGCAAGTCTTTCAAGGGCCCTCTCTGCTCTGTCCAGGCTCAGACCAACATGTTCAGCTTTTTCTAGCATTACCAATTCACTGTAGTCTCCCTGCTGCTCTCTTAGCTCTTGAAAGGACTGAAGGGAAGTTTGAACACAACCCATCGCATCGCCTTGGTGCGATTTGAGTCAGGAGAGCTGCCCTAGAGCACCAAGGCCAAGCTGAGATATCCGAGTCTGAAGCCTGGTCGTCTTCATTGGGAGAAAGGGCTAAAAGTTAAGGAGTCAAAGTTACCTAAAAATATTAAAACCCTTCAATAAATGTTCAAAGCCAAATAGGGTCAAATATAACCTTGGAGAAAAATACAAGGAAATGAACACCTAGAAATCCTGTGTTATGGACTGCCTCCCTCTTTATTCATGCTTCTGCATCCATGCAGGAATTTCTTTATTATCTTTAATGGTGCTTTAACGATTACACTACCATTAAGCGTTACTGGAGATAAGTGCAGGCCTTTGAGAGACAAGAGAATAG
>JAUBNY010000992.1:362348-372698 GCA_032275445.1 Crypturellus soui | reverse complement strand
TAATGGTGCTTTAACGATTACACTACCATTAAGCGTTACTGGAGATAAGTGCAGGCCTTTGAGAGACAAGAGAATAGCGTTGAAACCGAGGATACCAAATTAACTGATTCATTGATACAGGCTCCATTTTGATAATATCCAGTTTAAAGCTTGCAAAGCAAAAGCGCCAGAAAAGACAAAGCAAATAAACCACAGGAAGACCTAAAACTGAGAAGGAAAAGAAAATGGAGCATGCAAGAGAGTAAAGAGGTGAGCAGAAATTCAAATATGAAGTAGAAAGGATCAAGAAAGGTGCACTTACTTTTCAAAATGAAAAAGATTGAGATTATTAACAGAATAAATAGGAGAAAAAATGAAAAAAGAAATGATGACTATAATGATAAAAGTTAAGGAAATGGATAAATTGTATCTGCAGACTGAAGCAAAATCTGCAAGGGAGAGAAATACATAGAACTAAGTAAACTGAATCTCACCCGAAATCAGACTACAGAAAATATAAACTTTCATTTTGCTGAACTTCCCAAAGATTAAAACCTCATTTTCCCTGCCCCTCCCAAATCTATAGATGGGCAATGCAGTAAAGCAGGAAAATTCTCTGGCATGGATGATGCAGTCTGCGTATGGGAGAGCAGGAGCACTTGCAAGGAAACCTCAGCTGTGCCGGAGTGACGATCAGAGGGTGGTTTTGCCTCCAGCCTGACGTTAATAGCAGCAAAGGCAAACGGGATGTTCAGATTTAGAGATTTTTCTAACGAGCACTTCCTTCTTTGGGCAGAGACACAGGTATTAAAACCCAAGTCAGTTAACAGCTGCCACCTGGCTTGAGTCTTCCACACAAATTTTGGAACATTGTGTTCATATTTAAGTAAACAAAGGATGGCTGTTTTTATCAGTAAAATTGTTCTGTCGTCCTTTCAGTGCCTCTTACAAGGAAATACAAGATACCTTTAATTCTTGAACAACTACAGGCTAGTGACGAACAACCCCGTGTCATTCCTGAACTCTCCTCAAGAAGCAATATATGTAAGGAAAATTTCCTTATTAGCCTCCTAGGTCTTTGAACTTTGGATTCTTTCAGCTTGAGCATTCACTTCCTTTCACCGGAATTTTAACTCGGCAGCACTTCAGATTGCACGAGGAAGCTGCAGGAGCCTGAATGAGAGAAGCCTTGCAGGCACGAGTCCGAGGTGAATGTGTTTATATGGGCACCATACAGGGGAATGTCTTCCTTCTGCAGCACCTTCTCAACCCTTGTTTCCAGCATGACGAGAAGCTTAGAAACAAGCTTGAACGGTAATTTTATTAAGACGAGGAACTAAAATAATTGCCTAAAATAGCCCCTTCCCTGACAGAGCGCCCACGATGGTGATTCACAGGGGCATCGCGCTGGTTCTCCTGCCACATGGACTGCATCCAGAAGCACCATGGAGGATCGAGCTGCTGCAAATCGGCTCAGAAGTACTCACTGACATTCCTGCAACTAGAGTGGATCAATTTGCCTCGCTCCCCTTCACAGATATTCCGTGCTGCTCCTAGCCGATTCCAGCCTGCATCCATTCAGACCCAACACCTTGATCCCGACCTCCAGAGCTGTGCAGCAGATCAAGTCCCAGCCACGCAAGGCATGTTATACTCATTCTTGCTCACCAGTCTGCTGCAGACCTTTGGATCTGTGCAATTTGTTCAGCGTGATGGTTGCAAGTGCACTTCTTTATGAGCCCAAACCCCCTTAGAGCTCCCTTATCCAGAAGAAGTTCACCCCCATAACACGGAGCCAGTACTGAATGATTATTCCCCAGCCTGGTGTTTCTTTGCACAGGGAACGGACAATCCCCTGAGTGCTAAAAGCAAGTGTGAAGATGTAAATCCCTTAAATAATACTTAAAACTGTTGTGGTAGAAATAAAAGAAAATCTTGGTATAAAAGGTGGATAAAAATGATCAACCTATTTACACATTTACTCTTCAGAAAAAGCCTGTAAGTAATGTGAAATGGCTCTGCTTTATGTCCCTGCTTACACAAACCTAGAATAATTCGATAGGAAATGTTCCTTTCCACAAAAGCGCTACTTACCAAACAATAAAAGCAGCTAAAGTCAGAGAGAACATCATCTACATGACTGGCTTAAATACACCGTGCAATTTCTCTTCTGAAATTTTGACTTTGATGTCATTTTGCAGATTTCCAGCAAAACACAATAAAATGAATTCTCTACTTGCACATTGGGCAAGCTACATAGTTTACTCGGAGGTAACCAGAGTTTTCATGAAGCGTCCGATAACAGACCCCCTTCAGCAAGCACTGCCCTTCTGGGGAGGTCACCGACTCCTTCTGCTTCCCTTCCACCCAAAAGGCCGTGTTCAACCTCCTTAACAATTAAGTTCCCTTCTTCTCCGAGCCTATCCTTGCTCATATGGTTGGCAAGTAGGGCAAGTTCTGTTCACTTCAGACTTTTTTTCATCATCTGTCAAATGGATTCAGGACTTCTCTGCTCTAAGTGTTTTAGAGAAGAAACTGTGACACTCTAAAGATAAATCAGTCTCAAAACGTGCTGTGCTTTCCATACCTCTGCAACTCAGTTTTTGACAGTATTGTTTGCTCTTTCATAAGTTTACGAAGTGTTTTCACACAACTACTGTAACTTTAATATAGAATAGTAGCTGGGAATAAACTTTCTTCCTTTTTTTTTTTTTTAACCTTAGCCTTATGACTTATCATGAAACGATGGAGTGTATATATGTTGTAACAGCATGGTCATAAAAAGAGGTTTTGAACTTTCAAAGTAAAAAGTAATCATGACAACAACAAAAACCCAACCTCACCAATTTCAGCAGCAGGCTGAAGCAGAGAATTTATACGAAGGAAGATGTATCAGTTACAGTTCAGGAATTTTACCAATATGAAAACTTACGACAGTCACTTTATCTAGAAATTCTCCTCCATCAGATAGTGATGCTAAAGCAATTGACAGCCACGATAACAGGTGTATGGATAAGAGATCCTTTCTGTAACACCTGTCCTCCTAGCTTAATAAAAGGGATGATGCTTTAGTACTAAGACATTCTGGATTACCATAACACATAAGTAAATCCTGCTTCCTTACTAGCTGAGTTGCCTAATGATGACTATTAATTGCACCCAAGAAGAGTGAAGGTTGAAACTGAGGAAATCTTTTCCCAGAGAACATGGCAGAAGCTCAGTGGAATTCCCCTTGGGAAAACAAGTAGCTTTCCGGGCCTATGGAAACTTCTACCAGAATTCACAGACAAGCAGCCACACTGCAGATGAAATGCTGCTCACTGCCATGCATGTCAACCACTCATCCAGTCAGCATCTTCCCTCTTCCTGAGATTTCCTTGCAGATCTTCCCCAGGAAGAAACCAACGCAACGTTCACATGCTTAAGACAAGCAGAGCACATTGAAAAGGCCTGAGTTCTTTTTGAGTTATTCGCACAGCAAACTATACAATTTTCCTTCTTTCCCCAAATAAAAGTAACTTGTGACTTCTCACTTCCATCTTGTCCAGCTTGCCCGTTAGTAGGAATGCAGCACGAGGTGAAGCACGGAGCTAAATATTTTACTTTAAAAATCCACACTGATCATTTTACTTGAAAATAAATCCTGGAAACCTTTAGAAGGAGAAGTTGTTACTGTTAACGGCAGCTCACAAGAAAAAGTCAGGTGTGTGCCTCCATATGTGTGTCCATGCTCCACAGCTTTCATCTCCCGGTGAGGCCGTACGGACACAGCGGCACCGATGCAGTCAGCCATGCACTTCCCTGCACAAGATTTCTTTCCACTCTTCCCCTAAGTCTTCCATTGTTATTCCAACCTGTCAGCTTTCTGGGAAACAGTGTCAGCCGCAGTTTTTATATAATAACAAGACATGTTATGTATTCGAGTGCTCTTGGGTTTCCTTTGGTCTCAGGCAGTAGCAGCTCTGCCTCTGCTTTGGCAAGAGTTACTTAGAGAGCTGAACCCTAGTCCTTCCCAAGACTCCTCCTAAAAAATTTAGATGCAATCTGAAAGCTCTTCAGCCTCTTTTGCAGCTCCAAGTATACTGGAGACACATATCTGAAAATACCTACTTACTGACCATAATTCATTAATAGCACTTAGTTCAGTGCAGATGCCCAGCCTCTCTCCAGCATGTGGCCTTGAGGAAAAAATCTTACAGAAAAACTCACCCAGACTCTGCAGCTAAGAAGAGCAGCTACTAAAGCTGCCAAAAGCAAATATTTAACTCAGAAATATCTCTGAATTCTTGCTGTGCTTTCCTGTGCTGCCTGGTCTTCTGATCAACTTCACTCTCCCCCCTTCCACATCTCTTCTTTCCCTTCCATTTATTTTAAATCTGCATAGCCAACTTTCCTGTTCCTTTTCTCGCCTCCCTCCCGGATTCAGAGGGACTGAGCCTTGATGAAATTACTTGCTGACATCAATTGTTTGTGAGTTTTACCACGAACTTCTACCACCATCAAGCACTTGGGTTACCCACTACTTGGGTTAAAAGTGCGTCTGTGTGTGCTTCTGTAGTACTGAGAAAAGCTGGTCCTCAGGCAAATAGACTTTGATCCCAATCCCACTATACTATCCCCACAGATCTGCTTAAATCATATATTTAAAAGAACATATACATTTTCATTACATTTACTGTTTTGAAATCTCACACTTCTTTTAATGCGATTGAGGGGGTAAAAGAAAGCCCAGCACATTTCTGATGTTAAATCCTGTAATAAAAGTCAACCAGGCTTAAAACACAAAGTTGGTGTTTTAAAGGCCTGCAAATAGGATTAAATCTACCTATATCTGTCTATACATTCCTAAGGGGATCGTTGTTCAGCTTTACAGTTAAGTTGTATGTATCTGGGAGTTACCTGAGCAGCAGTGTGAATGGGGTTTAATTTAGAGTCAGAAGGTCTGGAGGCTGAAAAATAACTTAGCCACCGGGGCCCCCATGACAGACCTCAGGATCTTGCACTTTCAGACCTCTGTTTCTGTTGGCCGCAGCTCTGTCTGATCACTGCTGAGCGCCCGAGCACTCACCTACTTTACACCCTCAGCCCTCAAAAGATAGAGATGATTCTTTCGCTGAATTGTTCCTGTTTTATTTTTTAATAGCAAAGTTATACATCTGTGTAGTCCTGGCCAATATCGTGTGAAATGCCTCGCTGATGTTCTGTGTAACATAACACAGCATCAAGCGACTTGACAGAGGTGCCTTTGCTCCCCTGCCCCGGCCCTTTGCAGGGCACCAGCACTGGGAGGGAGCAGCTTTAGGCAAGGAGAAGGCCGCCACCAACCTCACTGAAGGCCACGTCACAGGGAAGGCCCTGCCCCTTTACACTGCAAAGCCCAAAACAGAAAACAAGCAGGAAAAGTTTGCTTTGGACTTTGTTCAGTTGGATTCTGTTCTTTTGTTTGGGATTTTGGCTTTTTTTTTCTCACTTTAAGAAAGGAAAAAAGCTGCAGCGAGACTCGGTCTCTTGGCCTCTGTTCGGTGCCGTGTTGCCTCTTGGGCTGTGTAACATCACAGGTTCTTTTATACACGGCAAAATGCAGAAATTCAGCCTAGCCCCCCAGAAACGGCATCCCATTCCCAATGTACATAAGGCTATGAGCTGGACCAAGCATTAAAACCGAGCAATTGCTTGGCTGTGCGTACAGTCATGCCAAGGATGCAACATACTGCAGCCGGTGTCCCACGTCCTCTGCTGAGACAAGGCTGTTGGCAAATGAAGATTCACCCTTAGAAAAGAAGAGCAAAAGTTCGGTGGAAAACAATTCTGTGGAAAGAGTTTACAAAACAGTAGTAGTCTAAACGTACCTGGAACAGTTAATGTGAAAGCCAACAAAGAGAAAGCTGCCAAAAAATTCTTTGCCAATGTGAACAGAAAGAAGTCACCAGGACAGACAACATCTGGATATGTGCAATCCCAATTTAGTTCAAATCTCAATGTAAATAAGTCCACTGATAGCAGAGGGGTAGTTAAACATTCCACTCACTTCGGATAATTGAAACCATCTTCCTTAAAGAAGGAAAAATACCCTTTCAGTTACCAAAGTCTCAGGAAGAGAATGGCGGCTATTGGAACGCTGCCATTAAACCCCCAGTTCTTTATTGTGCACATAAATATCCCTGCAAACAACGTTTCTGCTTATACAGGCAAGAAATTGGTCAATGCCAAAGCTCTCAAATGACTTAATACTTGTAAGCGCTTGTAAGACACAACATATTTTGATTTGACATATTTGGGTTAGACAGAGATACATTTCTGCTAATTCTATAATGGGATTATTATTTCCAGTAATATGAATATTAAAAGCACAGTGTATATTTGTAGCATTTAACAAGGAGTTTCTTTAATTCACTCCTATCACGCTGCTGAGTCTAAACGCAGTGAGAGAATTCAGTCTCCAACAATTTTCATTTAAAGGCTCTAGAGGACCTGGGAAATACATCATATTACACCAGCCTACTTAATGTACTGCGATAGTCGCTGTCGTCCCCTACATCAACTTACTACGTTAGGATATTATAACTGATAATGAAGCTTTGACAGTCATCTGAAACATCTTCAACAAGTAACCTCAAACCACTGAACGCAGAAGAGGAAAATTAACAAAATGCTTCTTTTTTCCCAGTGCAAACAGCCTAAAATAGATCTGGGGTAAATGTCACATTGGAAATAACTGTAATCATCCACAATCAGCTTGCATGCCTGTTGCTTAAATGCACATGAAATGGAATAATCTATATATTTAGTAGTATCCAAGTAATTTTCATGTAAGAAAACTGAAAGCAACACCACAGGTCAAAGGTAAATGCAGAACAGCAATAATAAGGTTAGAAACTACTAGTGGGTTATAAGAAGAAAATAATCCACTAAATTCGGTTTCAAAAGGAAACAATTAATAGAAAAACATCATTAGTGAATGCCCCAGCAAGCCCTAATGGTAGCTGTCTAATACACAGTGTCTAAAACTCGGTGCTCCTGGGACTCGCAAAGTGAAAAAGTCTTTAAAGCTTTTTAAAAATAGGTCAGAGCTCTCATCTCCATATAACAGTGACAGAGGCAGGTATTAAACTGCCTGATTTAAAAAGAAAGGATTATCAGAGCACTTACTTGCCTATAGATGTAAAGAAAAATTCACCTCAAATATAGTTCAGCAAAGCCACCTTAGAGTAAAACACGTAAACTTGCTGAGTGACGCAGACAGCTTGAAAATAAGTTATGGGGTTCCCCCCCCAAAAAAGAAAAGAAATCAATAGATCACATATTTAAAAGGTAAAAACAAAATCAAGATGCTTCTTCATAAATCCCTACCTCGTTTACACGGAAAATGTCCCAGAATGCTCATTTTGAAGACAAATCACATTTGATATCAACTCCTGTGGATGCACTGCTGCATCAGCCGCGTATCAGTGTGTTAGCAGTGCTGCATTACCCCTGAATGGCCCAGGTATTAGTCCAAGGCTGAGACCTCAGTTTTCTGTTGTTCTCCAGTGCTGGTCTGCTTTAATGTTACCAGTCGAAGCACAAATATATTCGAGGGAAAAGCTCTCTAAGTGTTTCAATCAGCCTTGGTCCTGTAGCATTTTTGCAACTCAACAGCAGCAATGGATCTTGGCTAGACTCAGGTCTAATGTTCTGTTGATTTTGAGAAAATAGAGCCAATTCTCAAAATATTTGATTGTCCAAAACTCTATTGCCCATTAAAAAGGGAATGATTTCTGGAACATGAAGTTTCCAAATAGAAAAACTGGAGCTGAACAACTAGCTCAGAGTTATCTGGTTATCAGACAGAAGATCTCCCCAAGCAATTTCTCAGAAAGAAAACACGTGCCAAGTCTAGGCTTTTTCAGGTACTGCAATTCAGATCTTGAAAAGCATGCGTGCATTCATTGCACGTTTTGTGTTAATGCAAAGGCACGTGGGGGCAGTTAACCTGCTACTGCAGCCATCTGACTGTTGCTGAAGGAGGTCTCGCAGAACCCAGCTGCATTTCCTGGGCATTTTGGTGAATTCGATCTTTTGCTGTCTTGTGCCTCTCTTGGGTCTCCTCCTTTTAAAAATGTTCAGTGTCCTCCTTCGAACGCACAGATTCCAAATGCCAGAACAGGGGCTCCACTTCTCAGTGCTCCTCCTCTCTTCCTCCAAATTCCTCAGGAAGAAGCAGAGCAGGGCATGAGTGCCTCGGGCAAGGCTCCTTTGCCTGCAGGATACAGCATGACGACCCAACATCTCGGGGAGGTTCTTCAGCGTTTGCACAGTTCTGCTTCAGAAATAACCTTTCTAGGGGGTATTTATGCGATGTTAAACTTGGATCCCCTGAGGAGTGAGTTGAAGGTAATCATCGGTACATCTGTTTCTTAAATTCATAGCCTAATCCCACTGCAAATAATTAGCTATTTACCACCATAAAGTTCATGCTATACAAGTGGAAAGAGTCAGTGCGATCCTAACCATTTAACAAAAGATGCAGGCCTTAAAGGGAGGAAAAGCAGAGAGAAGCAAAACGCACTGTAGCAATGGGTCCCCCAGTAAATCAAAGAGAATCAGTTCCGCTTGCCCATCATGCCCCTGCACAACCCGAATACCTGTGTTATTTCAGAAATTTACAGAAAATGTCACTACACATAGCACAAAGTCCGTCATCACTTATATAGCCTGAAGAGAATTTCTTAGCTGAAACAATATGAGAATGCGGCTCTCGTAGCACACTTGTGAGCTCAGTTTCTAACACCTACTTTGAAACATTACTAAAGAACTCTTTTTTTCACTTGTAAGGACATCTAAATTATCCCACCCATGACATGAATGTTTCTGGAAAATAAAGTCTGTAATTAACTTGTTGCCAAACAACATGTTTACTGTCCCCGACGGCCAGTTCTCGTATCAAGACATAAGGACACTTAACCTTGGGAGTTGCGTATTGCAACTGCTGTCAAGCACTAACCAAGAGGTCATTCATTACCTACTGCAGCAGCAAAGCGGAGTGGGAAGAAACTCCAAAGAAGTAAGTACACATTCAGCTTGATTCTGAAATCTGGAATGTGAAAATGGGCTGAGCTGCAATGAAATAACGAGGGGTTTCACAAGCCATGCTGGGGCAGCCTAGCACTCCAGGGAAGTGCAGGCCTGCTGCTTTCTGCTGTTTGCCTTTTCTCCTGGACACTCCGGGTCCTGGGTCCTGGATATTTCAGACTGCATCTCCAAAGCCATGAAGCAGTGAGTCCTGGACTCACATCCCCATCGTTGCTTTGTTTTTCAACAGAAAACCTGGAACACACCTGGAACACACTTGACCTAACTTTGACTTACACTCTGTTTACAGCCAGAGACGTGTGGAAAGAGCAGAGGGCAAGGAAAAACAGCTAATAAAATCAAGGAGGGATGGAAGCCTTGGTCAGTGTGCTCACAACACACACCTGCCCATGTACAGGGGCTAGGTGACAAGCAAGAATATGCTCTTCCCTCAACACGCAGTGTGATATGGGGAGACTTTGTGAAGAAAAGACATACAGAAGAACCCAACACAGCAAAAGGGAGAGCAAAAGTGCCTGCTTTGCTTTGGTGTTTACCAAGGGCAGCCCTTTAGAGTCCCAGGCTCTAAGGACAAGAGAAGGAGCTGGGAGAGAGGAAGACTTGCCTTGGGTAGAGGAAGATTGGGTAAGAGATCGCCTAAGGAAACTCGATACCCACAAATCCGTGGACCCTGATGGGATGCACCCCAGAGTGCTGCGGGAGCTGGCAGATGTCTTAGCTAAGCCACTCTCTCTCATCCTTGAGGGATCCTGGAGAATGGGGGAGGTACTGGAGGACGGAAAGAAGGCACCAGACACCAGTCTGCAAAAAAAGCAAGGAGGAGGATTCAGGCAACTACAGGCCAGTGAGCCTCACCTACGTCCCCAGAAAGGTTATGGAACAGCTCGTGCTGGCCATTGTCTCCAGGCACATAGAAAAGAAGGTGCTCAGGACTAGTCAGCATGGATTCACCACAGGGAAATCATGCTTGACTAATCTGATAGCCTTCTATGATGGGATGATCAGCTGGATAGATGAGGGGAGAGCAGTGGATGTCATCTATCTTGACTTCACCAGGGCTTTTGATGCTGTCCCTCACAACATCATCCTGGACAAGCTCCGGAGCTGTGGGATGATGAGTGGTCGGTGAGGTGGATTGGGAATTGGCTAGATGGCAGAACTCAGAGGGTGGTGATCAGCGGTGCGGAGTCTAGTTGGAGGCCTGTGTTGAGCGGTGTCCCCCAAGGGTCAGTCCTCGGTCCAGTCCTGTTCAATTTATTCATCAATGACCTGGATGAAGGCACAGAGTGCTCCCTCAGC
>JAUBNY010000992.1:279026-310866 GCA_032275445.1 Crypturellus soui | reverse complement strand
ATTTGACATACCACAGATGCCAAAACCTCCCTCCCTCCTTCCTTCCCTTCTTCTCTATTCTTGGACACAAATTTAGATAATCTTCTAGCAGGGTAAAAGGTGAAGCTCTACATTTGTGAGTGACTGAGATTCTTCCATCTTTAATTCAAAACCAACTTTAAAGAGGAAAAACAAGGAGAGAGGGCACTGCTGCAAACTCTTCCAAATACCTTGCAAAAATGGGATCTTTCGCTGTGTGAGTAAAATGTCTCACATTTTTAAAACATAAAGGGCAGAGGCAGGGTGCTTAACCACAAGCACGGACTGGTGTGGACTGCTAAAGGATAATGCATGATAGTGGATTCACCCTCTTTTATCAGGGCAAATAATCCAAGAGCATTTTCCATTAGCAAATATACTCCTGATCTGAAGTAGTATCACCAGTGCACTTGAATTCATCTCCCCAGTATTTTTTTCTGTAACTAGAGCTCAAAAATGAAATCAATAAAATAAATACTGATTTGAGCTGTATAAATGTCTTCTTTACACTCAAATGGCATGCTGATTTTCAAGGCTAGTTGATGGCCTATGCAAACATGTATCAAATATATATCATTAGCTTGTGTTTCCAATTGCACCACAAACATAAAAAGTTATCTTGTGACAAAGGATGACACCAAAGCTAGCAAAATTTTCCAGGTAACAGAAATGTATATATACATATAAATATATTTTAAAGAAACATCAATCATGTTACATTTGCATTCCTGTCCTGGCAATAAGCCTTTCCTGTAGCTGCTGTTTTTGCCATTAGTTCAACCCACCACTGTGGAATCCTCCCTGTCATACCAAACGATGCTCAAGTATTGTCAAGACAAATAAAAGCAACTCATGCTGGACCATACCTGCACTATCCCGAGAGAGTCCACAAACTTAATCTCAGTAAAGAGAGACTGAACTGATGAGATTCACCTAAGAGGTAGACAGAGCATCTTCCTACTACCAGGACCGAATGGTTTGGGACTATCAGCCCAGGAGAGATGACAACTCCCTCTCTCTCTCAAAAAAAAAAATCACTTCTTACAAGCATACGGCTAGATTCTGGATTGATTATGTTTTTGTGTTGGCCTAATTTCATACAGAAATATCATAAGCAGAGCAGATAATACATGGAAATTCATAAATCCTGGCCGAGAAACTCCTAGATCCTGTGTACTTGTATGACATAAGAAGCTTCTATGACACAAAGACTTGATGCAGCAGAAGATTAAGAGGCACATGTCTGTGAAAACTTACTTCAATAGCACCTTCCATGTCCTTCAAGTTAAAGCATAAGGTTTAGGTGTTGTCTTATTGAGGCCAGCATTCCCCTCCATTTACCAAGGACAAGTTTTGTTTCTTTCTTTTCTGTCTGCTTTCCTTCCTTAAGCTGAGGGCTCTTGCAATTAATTTAAAAACTATGTTTAATTTTAAAAATATATTTAAAAATGACTTACAGACAGTAATATTAGTGAATCACATTTTTAGTACTTCCTAGCTGACAAGCGCCACTGATCAAAGAGTCAGTTAAATCCAAAGCAAGAGTTATGTAATAAAGAAAAAAAAAAAAGAAAAAAGGAATTTTCTAAGCTGCAGCTAATAAAGTTTGGAGTACAGAGCCAACATAACTAGCAGATCTGTAAAGAACTCATTAGTTACTTGAAACCAGCCTACTCATTACGAAGTTGTTTGCTCTTCTCTTCCAAAAGTCAGTTCATTGTATTTCACTCAGGAAACCTTTCTCTTTTCCTCTAATTCTTCGTATGTCTCTAATAATTAATTCATTTTGCTTACACTGCAGCCACTGCGAAATCCTGGTTTCAGTTCCTCAGTAATAGATTTTGGCCAAAGGCAACACACGGTACCATAACCTCAATTACAACTCGCACCAGAGAGGACTCCACTTATTTTCTGCTGGAGTCACTATTTTGCTCTAAATGAAATTCTAGATGGGTTACTGGGTGCCAAAGACAGACAGAAAAAAAGAAAAACAGATAATATGAAAAAAATCTATCTCAGAGACAAGATAAAGATCCATATCAGAAAACACACATTACAGAAGTGCATCACTTTTAGAAGTCATCCTGTCCGATGCTTTTATAAATAAAAAATACAGCACCTACAATATGCTTGTAATTTAGTCTGTCATAGAGAGTAAAAAAAAAAAGGTAATAAAATTATTTCTAAAACACCGAATTCTCCAGAAAAAAAAAAAAACACAACCGACAAGTTTCAACAACACAATTTCAATATCTTAAGAGGATATATTAAGAACAATACAGGCAAATATATAAACAAATTAACACTATATAGAGTTTATCTTCACACTATTTTTAAATGATTCCACTCATGCCTATTCTTCCAGTCTGCCCAGTAGTACTTTAAGGGCTGTTCTATTCTTTTGCTTTTTGCCACAAGGGGCAAAGCAGGAGCCCTGTGTCCTCCTCTGCGGCCCTTCCCACACACGTGAGCAGCAGCCACGTTCAAGAACGGGTTGCAGGCTACAGCTAAGCCTCAAGAGCTGCTGCCCTTCCTGTATCTATAGAGCTACGGAAGAACAACGGTGTTTTCTGTCTCATCTGCTCACACTCCTAGCAGCACCTACAGCCTTGACCTCTGTCTCACGTTCGCCCCAGAAAGGAGCTCTCTGGTGGGCCCACAAAAACACCCTGGACAAACTCGTGTTGTCCTTCACGTACGCAGCAGTCAGAAAGGGCATCTACACTCCCACGTGGCCAGTCTGATTGAAGCCGATGATAGAATTATCTGTGCACTGCTTACAGACAGGCCTAAAAGGCTTTTTATTTTCCACCCCCACAAAGTGGAGAAAAAAAAGAACACCAAAAAAACCCCAAAACACAAAGATCAAATTTGGTTTCCCTGAATGAAGTCCTTTTAGAGATCTGACATTCCAACAAAAGTTCAAAGACTTTTTACAAAGTGAAAAATTAGATAGAAGACCTTGAAACACGAATGAAGAAGTGCTTTGTCCAATTAACTTTCAACCTTAAAAAAAAAAATCTGATGGCTCGAGATCACAGAAGGCAAAAAAAGTGAGAAGGAATCTTTACAGGGGGATAGAAATAATGTTTAAAATCTTCTACATAATGATTATTTCACATGAATTTTCCATATGAAATCACCACTACATGAAATTACTTTTTCCCCCCTTGCAATGAATAAAAGCTAAATAAAAGAATAAAAGAATTTGCTATCTTAATGCCCATTATTTATTCACTTGCAAAGGTAGAGACTCATTCTGTTGTCTCAGTTTATGCAACTCCTTTTGGCCACATGGACCAAGAAATATCTCACATGGAGGTAGGTATGATAGAGAAACCTCAAATCCCTTTTTCCTTTAGTAATTAAACTCAGCAGATATTTTAATTTACACACACTTTACGTAGGGATTATGTATTTTTTTCATCAAAAGAGGCCTCACAAATCAAAATAGCCAAAGGGGAAAAAAAAACAGAGGTATGTGATAGAAAGCAACAAAAAAGGAAAAACAAAAAGAATGAAAAGAGAAATTATTGGAGGATTTTCAAACAACTTTTGAAAAATGCACAGCTTTTTAACAGTTTTAACAACTTTTTAACATGTAGTAGTTTAGTGCAGTGAAGTAATGAAACTTATGATGAGGGGCAAACTAACGTTTAGTTTTGTGTCTTAGTTGCAATTGGCAATGATCTGGCTCATTTCTCTCGTGTCTTATGTTTAGTATTCCTACAACATCTGTGACATAAATATCTTTAATCACCATATTCATTCTAGATGAATAAAAAATAGTCAATGCACTTGTAATTTTAAGAACTGGAATATGTAATGCATTACAATTGATGCACCAGAAACAGAAGTAGTTTTAGAAGAAAGAAAAACTGGCAAGTGACAAGAACAATAGCCCAATAGCCCTTTCCACAAAGGGCTTTTTGCAAAGAGGTGGCCCTGTTCACCATGAACGAGCTCCTTAGTTTGTCTTGAGACAACACAAAAGACAAAAAAAAAAAAAAAGACAATAAGTGAATTATTGTATGCCCCAAAATAACTGGAGACATGTGGAAAAAGATTACAGCAATCTAGGATAATGTTGAAGACAAAAGCAATTCTCCTCCTCTTTGTTTTCTCCAAACCTTGTTATCTTGTCAGGGTTACTGAAATCAAGTGACAGCAGTGACTTACGCTGTCACCAACCTCAAGCTGACTTTGGAATCACATAATTTGGGGATGAACAACAAGGTTACGGAGAGGCCCAGAACAGAAAAGGCCCCGAGCGCAAGGCTAATACTTGGCTTGTTACCTATTCATCAGCCTCACCCTGCCCTACAGCCCTTGCAGACTGAGGAACACGAAGGATTTGGAAGCTAAAGCACGAAGGGGTTACTGGTACTTGTGTCAGCCTAGAACACAGCTTCGTAACCAAGAGCAGAACGACACCAGTGACGAGTCGACCGAGTTTTGGACTCAAAAAGAAGGACACACTCTTGCTTTCATCTCCTTCTAGTACCATGTCTGTTTTTTATGCACACAGATATATGTATGTATAAAATTTTATCTATAACATACTAACCTGATGTCAAAATTAGTTCAGCTACTCTAAATTTTGTCCTAAAGCAGCTTTAAAACACTAGGCAGACAAATGCAGGGAATAAGAAACGCGTCCCCAGAGGTAAACTGGAGCTATCTAAAATAGCCCATTGTTTAGCACAATATTAAAAATTGTATTTAAAAACATTATTTGTCATCTTTTGGACTCCAAAGCTGAAGCCCCACACATGGATTCCTGGCAAAAAGGTTGCACAGGCTTTGGCCCCTCTATCCTCTACCACGGCCATGAAACACAAGTCCAGCCAATCATCCCTCAGTAGCTCTTCATCCAATTTTCGGGCATAACGGCACCTCCCTGGCTTGGGCTTGGCTCCATCGCTGACTTTTTCGCACAAGGTATCACGCACAACCTTTATCACCGTTCCTACTCTTCCAAAAGAGCAAGCCCACATCAAAAATGAAGTTTTAAGTAGCATTAATGATTAATACAAGGATTTATAAGATATGTCAAATAACTCTATGACCTTCCTGAGCAGAAATCCTTCGGAGACAAAAAAAAAACTGATTCTTCGCCATGATTCAAAGAGCCAGATCTATTTCTTTGAGGAAAAAGAAAAGAAGGCATGGGGGGCAGAAAAGCATGTCCTTTTTTTTTTTTTTTTCCTTTTAAAATCTTTATTTTTGAAGCATCTCTATGAACTCAGGAGAATTACTTAATTGGCCAACTAGTCAGAGAGATCTTCCTAGCAGAAAAAAATCCAAGACGACAACAGCCTTCTAGGCATTCCTAAATTACCTTGTGCTCCGGCATCCGCTGCAGCGACCTGACACAGCACCGCACAACAGCCTGGGAGGAACTTGCGCGTGAGCTGAGGACCGCTCTGCTACTCATGGTTTCGAAGCAAATACTTTACAATTAACATCCCTTCTTCATCTGCAGAGTGAGTCGTATATTTACATTAAATACCCGCTCAATAAAATGGCACGCATTGACTTGCGGGGTGATTTCAGCTGGCTGTTATTGTGGACTGGGATCTTTCATGCTGGTTTTTACTGCACTGGGGAAGGAGAGGCCCTTGGTGCTGGGATGTAATACTAAGCTGAAGCTTTTCTTTCATCTCTCTCAAAGCTCGGACTTCCACATATGGGCTGTTCCTCAAGAGCACAAGGAAGGATAACAACAAGGCACACAAAAAGAAAGTGAGGAAAAATAAGAAATCCAGGCTCTGCAACCTTTGCTCACCCAGGAAGGGGTTTTGACTTGACACCACATAAACAGTCCTATAACGGAGTATAACTAGCTGTTTGAGCAGGTTCACTTCTGTTGACCTCTGCATTTGCATTTTATCTTTTATTTTAGTCACACATAAGTGAGGTCACCATTTTAGAAACTACCTACAGAAAGAGGCCAAAAAATGTTCTCTCTCCTCCATTCCAGCAGAACACTGCAAGATAATGGCAAGCAAAGACCAGCTCTTCCATTAACCCTTTGCCCCCTCCCGTCACTGGCCTCTAGGTTCACAGAGATCAACAAGCAGGGGTTCCTCCAGGGCCCTAAGGTATAGGGAACTTAATTAAGGGCTCCACGATTGCATGAAAAATGTCCTAATTTATGTGCTGAATATAGAGCACACGTAACAGCCAAATCTGACTTTAGAGTTGGCCCATTGGTTTAATCATCTCACACAACAGTTCAAAAAACATACATAGATATAAAAATATATATATATAAACACACACAAGGGCAATTTATTTTTGTGCCTTATAAAGCATAAATTCTCAGATTGAAACTTCCAATGAAAAAATCTCCCTCAAGAAGGTGTCAACAGAGAGTCTGATTTTACTGAAAAAAAGAAAAAAAAGCATGATCTGGAGAATACATTAAAGGAAGTCTAAAATGATGTTCCTGTGATAACTTATTATAGCTAGTCATGTTAGTGCAACATCTCAGTGAGATGCCAGAAGCAATTATTTTGACTGGTTTTGTGCATTCTTACAACTGCTTTGCAAGGGACTGAAGGAGAAACCTGTCATTACACAACGTCACGCCTTACACCATGAACTGGAAGGGAAAGGCATTTCCCAAAGTCAGTAACACCTTTATCATTTAGTCTTGAATACTCAATTAAGTTAATGTCACTGTTTCTACCATCTCCTTCTCTAAAATCTAACTCGGGACACTTAGACTGCATCCGAGTACAAAAAACTCATCAGAGAAAAAAAAATGGCTGAAATGTGACCTGGCATATTTTGCATAGGAATCTTAGAGCATCAAGGGATTCCAAAACTACAGAAGCTGGTACCTTCAAAAGTGCACAAGCTGATTTGGAGAAAAGGGAGGGAGGGAAAAAACAAACAAACAAAACACACACACAATACCCCAGCACTATTTCCTATTTAAAAAGAAAGAATTTTGTGATCTGTAATGTTGTGGTCTCTTTACCGATTAAAATAATAAATCTATATTTTGAAATGAATCTATGCAAACCCTTTAGACAAACATAAAAACAGAGAAAGAGAGCCAAAGCAGCCCACATGGGCTGCAAGAAGGAGAGTGTGGGAGAAAAGTGGAGAGAAAAGTGGAGGAGAGCAATGTAGCATCACTCGCTCCACCACCTGGAAAACGGAAGAGGCAGCTCAGGCATCAGACTTCAGGAATACAGAAGCATGAGCAGGACAAGCTCTTGCTCCTTGACTCACCTTCACCAGCTCTGTGCCACATCACCACTAAATTATTTGATTATTTACATATGCAAAAGCTGCGTACAATTTGTGACTGTAGACACCGCATTTTCGCTGGCCTGTCTCATTGCCCGTCTGCGTTGAAGCTTCTGAGACATCAAGATCTGGCACACGGAGCTACTCGCGTCCTCCTCCACCCGCGGGCTCCCCTCAGCAGGCACCAAGGGTGCCACAACGCCAGCAAAAGCAGTACAATGACAAATTAAAAATACAAAATTGTAATCACACATGGAAGGAAAGTTTGCCCCTAATAATCCTCACAAAAAAGGATTTTACTGGGGTAAAGACCAGTGGCATATCCAAATTTCACAACTCAGCAAGGAGGACTTTTGAGGGCTTTGGAGCCTCTTTGGAGCTCTAAATGAGGGCAGCATTATGTCTGAGCATGAATCAGGGAAGAATTTCTGTCTAAGTGGACAGAAAAACACATTAAGGCTCAGTAGTATTTGCAATATTAAAGTTGACAACAGTGCTTACATACAAGTTCATTTATATTTTAATTTGGGCAGAAAGTTATTATTTTGCAGGCATTCCCATAGCAATTTTCAGCAGAGCATCAGGGTTCCTACTGGCTGCAGCCTCAGAAAGTCCCTGGAAGACCTTTTAAGCAGCCTCCTAAACAGCCAATTACACGTAAAGCCACTCTATATTCCAAACTTTTTAAAGGGCCTATCCATAAAGATAAAACAGGAGTCCCATTTCTGGCAGCAGGCAGGATTTCGAAGTTCTAAGGGGACTTCATGGAAGAAGTTCTTGACTAACAGGTCAGGATTTCTTCCCATCCTCCATCCTTGCAGTGTCATTAAACCAACTGTGCTGCCCTGTCCATAAACACACTTGTAAAGCCCAAACTTCTGATATATGACGGCCCAAAGCAAGCTGGAAAGAGGATGGCTTTGTCGAGCAGGCAGCTGCTGCTGCTGCTGCTCTTTCTACTGGACACATGATAGCTTAACTACACCAGCTGGAGCTTTATTTGATGACCATTTTCTCAATGAAAAGCACTTGCGAGACCCATCACCTCTCATGTTTTAAAAGCGGATCAATTTCCTGTTACATTTTCTAAGCGTTAAAGGACCGTATTGCTTTCCAGACCTACTCAGATCAAATCCCTTACTTGAACTGAAGATGAGACAGGCCAGCAAATGACTCACCTTCTCCAGAAATACCAGTTATTTTTATTTATTTCTTTTTATTTTGGAAAAAAAAAAAAACTATGAAAAATAGGACTAATTGTTTCAAAAAAGACAACACTACCCAGAAATCACGAGCCGACAGGCCTTCAGGAGGTGGCAAATTCCTCCTGAAGGAAGCAGGAAAGCAGACGGCCCAGGGCAATGTGTCATCTTCTTATTTAACAGAGCGCTCATTTTCCCCACCCTTCTGCGTGAACTGCTACAAACATTTGAGATCTCGTCTGGAGATAAAGGTTAATTTAACACGGTGCATCAAAGGCACAGCGTGAACTCATAAGCTAATTGCATTGTTCCAGGGAGCCTCCTGCAGCAGACGGACTCTGCACCGCAAGCATCTACACAGGAAGGTTTAACTAACTGACGTGTCTATCAACAGCATTAAATAAAGCAAGTTCAGCCTTACAAACTAAACTTCATGGTGGTTTAATACAGAAAGGTGCATTCCTTTCCTAAAAAGGGATGCAAAGTTTTGAAACTATCAGCATCATCTGGATGTATCATATGGGAGGCAAGTACGTATTTTTCTCTCTCATATTGAAAGGATAATGCTGTTAGAAGAGAAAATAATACAAAATGCTAAATATTAGCAATTACTTTAATCTGTTTAATTATTTTTTGCTCAAGTGGATTGGTTTTAGTTCTTTATTTTCCCTTGCTCAAAGATCAATGCATCTTCTTTAGCATTTTCTGCATTTGCTATGGATTTGACTGAAAATATATTTTGGGGCAATAAACTTCCAGAAGATGAAGACTGTGGCTGAATACGTGGTTTTCTTTTACAATCATTGAGCCACCAGTTACTATACCCTGAGTGAGCAGCTCTTGTTAAGAGACTCATTTATCAACTGAAGAGGAAAACCACAAAAAGTCATCCAAAACAACCTCTGATATGGCACTCGTAGTATTACGATAAGGAAGGATGTTAACATGACCTCAAGGATTAAAACACAAATGTTTAATAACCCAGTGCAAGTATCTCATGACGACCAGGTAACTCGAGTGGTTTGAGATACAGGTGTCCTAAGTTAATGGTTTCGCGCACCCAAGAGAGCTGCACACAAAATCTGTTTATCCGCAGAGCTCTTTAGTCGGAGAGAAAAAGCTCCCCTTACAACTCGAGTGCCTTGGCAGATTACCAAGCGATTCTTCACAGCCAGATAAAGAGGCTCCGTCCTCAGAGGCTCTCCCAGGCGATCCTCCACCAAGCATAATGAACGCAATTAAAGTCCTGCCCTGCAGGACCGAAGCAATAACCTGCCGTTGCCAGAGGAAGCCAACGAGCAGACGCAGTAAATGTCTTCATCTGCACACACTAAAAGCTGTGTGAGCAGCCTGCCCACGCGATAGTCAGGATTCCTCCTCTCTTCGATGGTTTTTGGGGAAAAATGAAACAAACAACCAAAAGACTCAACAGGAATGTGAAATCATTGCTAAAGAAAACAGTTATAAGTCATTAAAATCATAACGAAGCATTGGTAGGCTTTGTGAGGAACTCCCTGGGATGCCATCATAACACCAGTACATTATGTGACGAAATTATCATGACTGCTAAACAGGTACTTACATATTTATGATTTGTATCGACACCGTGTGCATTAGCAGTCCATTTCCTCCTTACTTACCTACCAAATAACCTGAATTGAAAACTTTTTGCGACTAAGCCTGGCGGAGACCCTGGTGCCCCAAGGCGAGGAAGGAGCTATTGCCCAGCAGGACCAGAGGCAGCCTCATCTTCCCCTAGCAAACTGGTACCAGCTTGACTAAGACCTTTATAGCAGAGAGACTTAAGACGAGGTGTCTTTCCAAATATGTATTTTCCTCTTTGCTGGAGATACAGATTTATAACATAAAGTAGTTATAAAAACGGTTACACAGCCCAAAGGTAGCAACCTGACATGAAGACTGAATCAGGCTACTAAAAGAAAATACCGTGTCAAAAAATACAAAAATATTCTCTGTCATGAGCAGAGGCTGAAATGTGAAGTAAGCGCTTACAGAAAGTCAATTAATTGACAATCACTGGCTCTACTTTAAAGCATTTCAAATTCACATTTAATTATGCTTAATGCATTACTGTATCCATCAAATGTAACTGGTTAGCACAAGCACCCAAAGAGCTGACAGTGACCTTTCTGTCTCAGCTATGCTATTCACAGCATTTAATTAATCCTTTACGTGTAGCAGGACATACAGCCTCATGTCTTACAGAAGGGCACTGAATTGGCCTTGTTGTCACCATGTGAGATGGCATTCATCCCCAAATGTCACAGCACAGCATCAGGAATGCAGAGGGGGAATACGAAGCATTTTGGAGAACAAAAGGAGACGAAACTTGAGTAGTTTGCTTTTTGGTTATCAGCTATAGATCACACTTTTTCAGTGAAAAATAAGCAAGAACTTGGTTTCTCGCTTAGGCAGTCCAAGCCTTTCAAACACAGGGCCTTGCTTTTGCACTTCTAGGAGTGTCCCTTCGCTACCTAGCAATTAGATCCTGAGGTCACTCAAGGCAAAATTCATCTTTGACAGTTTTATAATTTTCTCTCCTATCAAGCTGTGTATGTGTGTAGGGCACAGACTGTGATGGGTGCCATAAAACAGCCTGAAAGTTTGAGAGGCAAGAAGAAGGAGAACTGCATTTAGCCACTAAGGGACAAACATTAATGGAAATAAAATTTTCAGGGATGCTGTTATTAAGTTTTTCCAACACGTAACATGTCAAAAGGTATGAGAAGGTCCCAATTACATTTTTATAAATATAAACAAGTTATGAAAATTATTAATAACAACCTGTTTAAGGCAAACCTTGTTTTCCAGTGGGTTTGGATACCCAGACACTTAATTGTGCTTCAGTGATGATCTCAAAAGAAGATAGAAATGCTGAAATTGCCTCACCTGGTAACCATACCTGGCCTGTCCTGCCCATGTGCTCTTTCTTAAATTTTACATCAGATACTTAACTATCAACATCAAGTTTTACCAGGAAAGGCAACTCACAAGAGATTACACGTTTCTTAACAATCGCAACCAGGTGTAGCTGCAAATCTCTGTAGACTAACTGTACTTTAACTAGCACGACTGAAACACTATTTACCAAACTCAGTTCTCCAGCTTCTACTTCACAGTTATATACCAAAACCTATTTGCTCCTTATATGTACAGACTATGCCATTAAAACAGATGTACACAGTATATAAAATCTATTGATTGACTGGGTTTGGAAAGCAAAAACTTAACTTCTCACAGCAAGAACTCATGCTGTGTTTCTCAGTGAAATTCTGCTCCCTGAATACATTTATCTGCTCTGCAACTTAACAAGACTGAACATTTCTAGAAATTTGTCTCCTTGCTTTCTTAAACATACCTATTCCAGCACATTAAGGAGAACGCTGCATATTTTTTTCTGCAGTATTTGCAGGCCCCAGAGTCTCTTCTCTTTCATAGCAGGGTCTACTAAACCTGCTGCTGTGAAGTTTGCACAAGCTTACAATTATGATACGTACTGGCGAAGAATAAGAAAACACTCTAGCTTAGCTCACTGTTTGAGCTGCAGAGGCCAAACAGGACTTTAACAAGCTTTAAGTGCTTCAGGCACTTAAAAAACATGGGATAGGTAAATTAAGGAAAGGTCAGGAGAGTGCTACACCTTTGCACATTCAAATTACAAGCTGACCCATAAACCTGCGTTTATGTGAACAAACACTGCCTTACACTGTTTGAAGAAAACAGTTTCTCCCATTACATTAAAATATGGAGGAACAATATTGTTAAGTGCTGGGAACAAAGTGGGAGAGAGGCATAGGCTCTGTTCTTGTGCTCCAAAAAAGCTTCCTGTGGAATCTGCACAATCTTGCCAGACCCAAAAGGCAAGCCAAAATCTGAACTATAATGATCAGAAGAGAATGGACTAACAAGAAGGCAAAGATTAACCAGAGCAAGAAGAAATCTTGTGCTTCCTGAAAAACATTCTTCTTCCGCACAGTTCTTCAAGGATTTCATAATGATGCCACTAAGACACCAGGATGACTCCATCAACATATTGTAAAATAGTTGCTTCAGGACTTGGACTGTGAGCAGCACAATTATTTTTTTTCCCCCCACTGTGTAGTAGGAAGAAGTGTCTTGTGCGTGTTCATCCCCTTGTACTTGCCTGACACAGTCTGTACTCCTCTGAGGCTGTGCAAAACACCTTCTGATGCTTACAGCCCCTTTCAATCAGATATATATGTAAACTTAAATTCACTACTATTCATTCCTAAAATTCACTACATTCCATTCCTAAAAATGAAAGGAGTCTCTGAAAACACAAACAGTAGTTTCAAAAAGCTCTATAAAGAAGGGCGATGCTGTCACTTGCCCGGCTTGCTACGACCACTGAAGGGAGAGGTAGAGTGCAGCAGCATCGCTGGCCCCCCAGGATTGCATGAAATGCACGCACTCCGACGCAGTGTAGCGATATTTGATCTTACCCTTTCCAAGAAGCACCTGAAAAACACTTTAAAACATGAGCCTGTGAGGCACACCACACTAAGCCTTGTACAATTGCTACAATAACGACTATTTCAAACAACGTGTGTTTGCACTCAGTGTGTCAGGGGGATCTTTGCGTATTTTTTTTTTTTTTGGACAGCTGCCTTTCCCATATGACAGTTCATATTCTACTAATCAACACTGCAAATCCCTCTTCACCTCCGGGGAGCATTTAAGTAGCTTTTCGTATTTTATCAAAAGTGACTGCAGAAACTCAGGTCAGCAAGGAAACACAGGTGTGCCATCGAGAACAGCAATCTCTTCCGCCTAATAAAACTGAGATTCTGTTCCAGATTGGTTAAGCTTCTGCAGCTCTGCTTTTTCCTTCTGAATCATATATCTTTCACCTTCTCCCTCAGGCTCCTCACCAGGCTCTTGTTTTTGGCCTTTTTTTATGGTTACTTTCTTAAAAGAAGACCAGCCAGCTCGTTGTAAGGTTGCAGTTCAACTCAGAGAGCAAAGCAGCCCTTGGTTGAGTCCAACAGATCCCATAGCATCACACTGTATTTTACAGGGAATATTGCCCAATTTTAAGGAACTTGAAATACCTCTTGGATCACCAGGAATCCAAAATGCCCATCCACCTTTGATAGGAGTGGCAGGAAAATGGCAAAAGCAGCACAGGTGCCCTGGATTGTTGGAATGGGGCTACAAACCAGCAACCCCTCCAAGAAAATGAACTCCAAACCCAACAAACAGCCCACATTTATTTTCTTTATTCAAGGCTAGCTTTCCAAAGAAAGGGTAAAGCTTCCTCTGCTTTTTTATTTTAAAATACTTGAGAATGAGTAACAGATGCTCCTTGATATTTCCTGTGTTATCTTAATTAGAGGCCCAGAATCCTGGGTTTTATGTTCAGACCAAATTCCCCCACTACTTGACTTGCAATCTGGCATACAACAGGCACCAAAGAAAATGAGTAGTGAGGATAGGTATGCAGCAGAGATCAGAAGGGTGGATATGGTATACCTGTCTATTCAAGCCATGTGTGTTTGCAATATCCAGGCATTCGAGCCTCACATTCATCACACTGAGTGCAAGACAGAATACTTGCTTTTACCTGCAGCCTATTCAGTGTACAGAGAATCCATATCCACATCCATCACATTCAGTGAAACGGAGCCGATCTGCAAACGCTGCGCTTCACTATTCCTGCAGTGAGCTGAATTACAATGTGTTGCAGGTGAATGTGTTGAATTTTGGAATTAGTAGATATGAAAAAAGTTCTGCTGGAATCATTAATAAACACAGCTAATGTTGAAAAAGGCTCATTTCACAGAACGTAGCTGTGCTCCATTGAGGGTGTTGGAAAATGCTCTTTTTCAGCAAGCAAATATAATGCTGATGGCAGATGTGACTGTGTATAGCAGAGATAAAGATGTAGCATCTGCATTTATTATAGCCACATGTACAGTGCTGGTACCACAGGGTAATCTACCCAGGCAATACTGTTTCTAAGCCTTCTAAAGGCAGCAAAACACAGCTTCAGTCTCATTTATCATGCCCATATTGAGCTCTTTTTTTCTCTTTCTTTCCTCCCCCTGACAAGCCATCAACGATGCCAAATATCAATGATGAAAACCTGTTTTTGGAGGAAAAGTCTATCCAACACATAAAACAGTGAACACCTATCAGGTTGCTGAAATACTGTTATTGTTTTCAAGCACCACTAGTCACTACTAAAGCACAGAAAAATGAAGGAGAGATTCAAGGGAAATGTATTGCCAGGGCAGCACTGCTGTAAGGTGTGCCAGTACAAATATGGGAACAAGAAAAATGGAACTCCACATGAACATTAATTCAAGTCAGAAGTCACAATATTGCCCATAAGCCATCTGGAAATGTGAATGCCTTTTAACCACAACCTTGGAAAATCATAAAAAGAAAGATTTTATTTTTCTTTTTTGAAATGAAGAGAATTAACAGTTGAACACTGGTTACTCAGGTAAGAGGACCTTGGTCCCACAACAACATAGTTGTTTGTTTTCTTTTTAATCTCTTCTGCTATACTGTTGGGATACACAGTATTTACTGTTTCAGTGTTGAAACTAATTTTGAGATAAAAGTAAAACTTCTAGGGACATAAATCATTATAAACAAAAGCACCTACAAAGACTAGTGTCAAAATAGTCTTTATACCATGAGGAGCAGACCCAACAGAGACCTAGAGGGAAATGATCCCATCCTTGCTGCTACGGCCACGCGTGCTATTTGTGGACAAAAGTCAGAGAAAGAGTAAGAAATTGGAAAAATCTCTATTACAGGAACAGAAGAAGCTTTAGAAAACAAACAAAAAAAAAAAACCCACTTTTTAAAAAGCTTAGAAACCTGCTTATCTACAGAGAAGGGCATGACTGCAGTATCAGTCTGCTTACCCCAGAATGCTTCCCTACACAAAGGCTACATTATAATTCCCCAAACCAGTTCGGCTCTGTATCCTTGACTCTAGCACAAATCCTCATGGCCTTCGTGGGAGACAGAAGCACTTCATTAAACCTCATTTCCCCTACTGAGATGCTACTAATCCATCAGAGATAAGAACTGGCCCTCTCCCATTGCCAGACTCTAGTCGCTTGGAGTATATGAAGTTAAAAACTAAAGAACCAGCTGTATTAGACCTGGCTGCAGGTCAGAAGTTAGTCCTGTAGTCAAAAGACAGCATCTACCAAAGCAAAACTACCTGATTGAAAACATTAGATGCTGGATTAACTGCCACAGACAAAGAGAAAATTACTGAGAACTCTCCTCCAATGTCGGCCTGAAGACTGAGTAGGTTCAAGTCCACTGATCCTGTGTACACTCAACTGCTACTGGGTTTAGTTTGAGAACCCTGTTAGCCACGAAATAATGAAACTAAGAACAGTACCAAAGCTGTAGCAAATGGAGTATGGAATGAGTATTATATATAAGCAATTTCCTTCTAATGACAACCTCTACTTATTTTTATGAGACTCTAAATAATTTCTTCCTAGAGTTTCTATATGTCTTTTCAGCACTGCATAAATGAATATCAAAGGAATATTAAGGTATTTTCCATTCCTTTTCTAGTTGCCAAAAGACAACTGGACTTCTTTAACAGGAAAATATTTGATATTTATACCTGATACAGTATTTTTGCAATACAAAAATAACAAAGTTTCCAGTGTAAGAGAACCGGGGATGAAAACATATTCATTCCTAAAGCAACTTTCCTAGACTTTCATAGAAATTCCTCTGGTTAAGTTTTTATGTTTGGATGAGCCATTTATAATTTCATGTTTTAATCCACTACCTCCCAATAATAGCATGCTTTTTTAATTTTTTAAACTCCCACGGGTGCCATTTACTGTTTCTATTAACCAATATGTTCTCCATACTTGCATGGTCTAAGTAACTCACTTTCATATTTTTATTCATAATTAAAACTACTTTAAAAATACCTTTTTTTTAAAATTCTGTGGTTGTCATAGTGAAGCACTAAAACATCATCCGAAGAACAGAAGTAGAAATAGATCTCTTAAAACCTGCCCTGATACAGCCCTGGTAATATTTTTCATGGTTCCACAAGTTTCATTTGTTTACAAGTTTTATTATCATAAAACGGGCATTTCTATTTAGGGAAACAAAAATAAATTATCCTTCAAAGTAAACAGAAAGAAACCTTTTCTCTACTAGGTCTTCAAAAGGAAGAGCGCTTTTCTCCAATATTATGCACGTTGTATTTCTAAGATGACCGTTCAGACATACAAGTCACTGTCCACTGCTCTCGCCTGCTGGGTCCACCCTTGTGGTTGGTGGTTTATTTCACTACATGAGTCTCTAGCTTCTTTAGCTGATGTTATGTTAGTACACCAGATGCTATAATTTAATGCATTCACGATGCTTTGCTTTCTTAAAAACAGATAAAGTTTCCATGTAGTATTACTTGAAGAAACATTGTGCCATGTCTGACATCTAACCCTGGACGATAAGCCAGGTCGTTCTCATCAAAAATGACTTGCTATCTCTTTCTTTTCTACCCTGGTGCCCTCCTCTCCATCTGTTCCCTTCCCCTCCCCAATCTCATCCTAATGATTCTCAGTAGTCACTATCCTACCACTACATACTAGAGAAAGAACAAGCTCCAAATGGATATGTTTTATGCTATTCTGAAGCTGCTGTAACGTTTTCAATCTTTCATTATTTTCATTTTTGAAGAGTCCTTTAAGAAAAAAATACTGGGAGATGTGAAAATGGATTGCTTGCAAAACTGGATACTCTTCCCGAGGCTCCTCTTCTTACCTTCCATTTTCACGGGAAATCACCTCCCATCTGCTTCCTAGCTTTGCTCACTGCAGCCACAGCTGCCAAGACCATTCACCCACTTCTCCCATAGCTCCGTTTCACCTGCCCAATCGGAAACGAAAAATATCAGTGAAGAAAATAATCAAATCTCAAAGGAATGATGGAGGTTCTCGCCCCAACATGTGCTGGCTTGTACACAAGGTGTTTTTTTCTAGTCAGTAGTTGTGAATTCAAGTTTTTTATTTAAGGAACAAAAACAAATAACCTCAGAGGCCTAATTCATCATCTTATGATGTCAGAACACACCTAAATTTAATTTTGTAATATGACTCTTTTTATTTTTTTAATTATTCTTTAGTCTTCTTTCTTAAGGTATTCACTGTACATATAAAATATGTTTCAATCTCACATTCAATTTAGAAGAGATAAAATCAAAGCAGAAATGTTATGCAAATATTAAATAGGCATTACTGAATCAGGAATGAAAATCTAATGAATTAAAAAAAATCCTAACTGGATGAGAAAGCAAATAAATGTCATCCAAAGAAACTTTAAACTTATCTGAATTTAAAAATGACAAAAAAACTTAATAATCCAGAGTTTAACCACAATTTCTATAACGGACCATAAGCAAGCTTTGACTGTAGAAATGCTTTGAAAAATTCATAGTCATTTTAAAATTTTCTTCCCAAATGTTACTTTCTATAAATGTTAAGGTAATCTAAATTTTAGGTCCAAAGAGGATGTGAAAGCATATTAATTCCAAATAACATCTGTACTCCACTTAATATGCAGGAAAGCAGTACAAATACAGAAAAATCCAAAGCTTTATAAAACCTTTAAGCAGAGTATCTACTTAATTTCCAGCATGGAAATCAATAAAAGAGAGAAGCTTGAAAACTACAGAAAAGGTCACTTCATGGATTACAGCAGCACGATTGGTGTGAAGACAGAGCAGAGCATTCGAACATTAAAGGTGTGAAAACGTGTTAGCTCTTCTTAGAGGTCAAACAGCTTTCAAAAATTATGCACAATTAGATCTAATAAACATCACACATCTTTTCAAACTACTGCCCTTTGACAGCAGGCAATACAAATCCTAGCAGGCTAGAAGTGTTGGAGAAACGTTGGGTCTAGGTTTAGAATCAATTCATTTTGTTACTGTAACATTTAATTTTATATACATATCTATACACAGAGAGGGAGAGATCTCAAAGAAAGCTAACAGAAAACCCTTGCATGTGTTTAGCAGAAGTTACTCCTCCACATGGAGGGAATAAGCAGGTGGTGAACAGGTAAGTTCAGCTTCCTAACCCACTCTCAGGAGCAAAGGTGATTCCAAGGGGATTTTGATCACAACCCTACACAGCTAACTTTTTTGCAAGACTTTTTTTTTTATTAAAAAAAAAAGCAACCATGATACAAGAATTATGAGCAAGAGAAACAGTGCAATGGAGAGGACGAGCTGTCCTCCCAATAGTTATTATTCTTGAAGTTAATATTGACTGAAGTTAATATTCTTGGGCTCTGTCTGCATCTATCTCGCACCAAGTCAGTGAACAGACAGAAAACGTCTGCAAATTCATCTTGATCACTGAAAACAATAAGCACTTTTTGCTTTTAAAAGGTCACAGGTGCATGGTACTAACCTAGTTAATGCCATGTTCATAACACTTCTGAAAGTTTCATGCTTCTTTGTTCTGGCTTATAGCTAGACATAACAGAAGCACTGGTCTTTCCTCCAAAACAATGATTTCACACTTTCAAATAGGTGTCAGAATAAGACCTACATTGCCCATTTCCTGAAGTTGTGAACTTTGTTTTCTAGTATAACAGAGTTCTGTATCACAGGTACACTGTAAAAATAAAGCATTGTACATCCACAAAACCAGCAAAAAATAAAGTTTTTCTATTTTTTGTGTGAAACGATAGAACATCATGCATCCATTGCATCTTGGATCCTATTGTGCAGTTTTCTTGAATGCAACTTGGCAAAGCATTTCTGGAAAATAACCTAATAAATTCAAAAATCTGCTGGAAAGTAGAATACACGTACAGTAGGTAGGCTGTGATTAAGTGAAGGTTGGAGAAATGCAGGGGGAAAGGAATAAAAAAAAAAGTCCAAATCTACCTATTCAAATTGGGCTTCAGTACCTGACACTGTCCCGCAGGGGCTTAAGAAGATGCTGTGATGGGAATACGCACGTCTTTCCACTCCTGCGATTATCAGGATCTGAAAACCAAGAAGCTGGGCAGGCCAGCGAGTGTGCAATCAACCAAGCCACAGGTGTGGAGTTAAGACACAGGCTGCTCTGATGATGACGATAATTGACATTTTGGCAGGTCTCTGTTTATGCTGGAGACAACATTTGTGATACGGGAAAGACAAGTTGCACTTGAGGACCCCTCTCCCTCCCCCCGCTTTTTTTTCTCTCCTCCTTTCCCGAAACAAAAATTACAGATGGGCATCTGTGAGCTAAGATTACCCCGTCAGATTACCCGCTCTACACAAGGAAGTCAGCATACAGAAGTTGCATGTACGTATAGCATAGAGTGTCCTAACCCCACCAGGTCATTCACATGGACTAGAGCAAAACTACCTCCTCCTAAACAGATCATTACGAGCAGTACATAACGCATTTTTTCCCCTTATTTATTTTGTTCTGCTTCTGAAGACGCAATTAGCATTGGTTTAATATGGAAGGAAAATTAGTGTATGCAGAAGTATATCTGCATCAGCCCAAATCTTTATTTAAATATCCAGGTCTCCGCCAACAGTGCTGTTATAAAGCAGCAACAAACGAGATGCTCATTCTGGGTGTGGACACGCAAACAACATATCGAGATCTCAGACTGCTTCTGATTGTTATGCCTGGGTCTGCCACGAGAAGTTGCTTTTGAATTAGAAAATATGCAATCAGGAGAACATATATTTTATATTCTTTGGAGGCTCATTAGCACATTGCAACAATCTGCCTGGGAAAATGAGATTTGCTATATGGGAAAATAGCCAAGCCAAGAATGGGAGCTTCTTCTACAACTCCGGCTTGCAAAACAGAACAAACTCATGTTGTTCACACGCATGCCCAAACCTGTTCGTTCCCAGAGCTGAGACAGCAGCACTGCTCATAAACAGCTGTGAGCCAGGGGAGGACAAGCAAGTGCTGACCTGGTGAGATTTCTTTATAAAGCAAAGGAAATATTTACTGTATAAACACCAAACTACCTTCAATCCGAAGGTGGCAGAGCCACCCTGAAGCAACGGGTTGTGAAAACAAACAAACAAAATTATAGATGGTCAGAATTTTGTAAAGTTTATGTTCATACACTGAGTTGTTGAGTGAACAACTGAATTTGTGGCAGAGCATCCAGTCTGTAGGAGATACTCTTCCTTTGACATGTTCTCCAAGAAGACTCGTTAGAAGAACAGCAATTTCTGACTCGCCCAGGCATTCCACCCTGGAACACCTAATAATCGCCAAGGAGCATTATGTTTTAACCGAGGGGATTATTTAAGCAGAGGAAGATAGGAAATCCCCTCCCTGAAGCTCTGCAAACACTCTCCTGTTTCAGTAAGACATGACTAACGTGCCAGTGCACGGGCAGGGAGGCTACATCAGGGCATGCTTCCTCACCGCCCAACAAGTATTTTCACATTTTATCCTTAAAAAAGGGAAGAGAGCAAAGGAAAACTTTGGGTTTTTTTTCCTGTACTTTACAGTAAGAGTTCTGAATCCTGACGCCCTTCCTTCACACTTCTGCAGCTCGTGCTAGAGCCTTCTAAAGGGGAGAGGTCCCCTGTAGAACCTCCTGTACTGCATAGGAATCATGTTGTCCCATATGTAACATCTGCTTCTTCAAAGAATTTACTGATGATTACTATGTGATTACATATTTTTGAAGTTCAGCTTGCAAGTTCATCTCCTAAAAGGCTCTATCTTCCACATAAGAGAAAAGATTGCTTTTGAAAAGATTTTTTTTTTCATTTCAGTGAAATAAAGCAGCAGAAATAACAGTATTTCCTCAAAGCTTAACATGGGGCTCTGTTCTGTTTAATGTGGATGGCGATTGATGCAGGTTCTCCTTACTAGAGACTTGCCAGGGCTGGTGCTGAGCTCCATCCCTTGCCCAGTGCAACACTCAGCGGCAAATCTGGCACACTTGGACCCTCACACCAGATCGTTACGAGGCACAAAACAGAGGGGAGCTCAAAATCAAGTTATGATCCATTAGACGGCCTTTCCTGAATTTGCTGATTTACCTTATTTTTCTTATTTAATGCAGCCCTGTCATACACAGACCTGAAGTAAAGCAAGTAACTGTGGAGAAAGGAAGTGACAGATGAGATTTGGTGAGTTAGTCAAGCGAGGTGGGATGTGCCTTCGATAACTGAAGAAATGCCCCGCTGCAGTGTAGGAACACAGTAATTATCTGCTGCACACGCTCACCTGGGAAGTTTTACTGGATAAATCCATGCATCTATAAAAGCAAGTGAACACCAGCTGAAGAGAAAGGCAGGAAAACAATATTTTCAAGTAGCTATAAACAAGGTATAGAATAGCACTTTGCAATATTTATTACAGTGGAACAGTAACAACTATCTTCATTCTTCTGCAGTAACAACTTCATTTCTTCTTCAGAAAAAAATCCCACAAAATGATTTTTACTGGCAATGCTCAAGTTTGAGTAACTTGAGATGGGCATCTTTCTTGTTTTCTGAGTTCACTTTGCTTGGAGTAAAGGTATAGGGAAAAATGAAGCTATAAAATGGACAAAGCCAACGAATTTTAATGAGAGATCAACATTTCACACGCCACCCCCACTGAGCTACCACTTTGCATACTAGCTTTTATAAAATACAAAATTTATACTGAATTACCTTAAAAATTGAACTCAGGGTTACATTTAAGAAAACCCAAATTCCTAGCTGCTGAAAGGAAAGGAAGAGCGACTCACTTTGGAGACTGGAAAGATCAACTAATGATCTCTGGCAATCAAGCTCGAGTGCTTGAGGGCTCAACCCCCTTGGGAGCTCACCAGCGCAAGGAGTCTCTTTCATGTGGCAAGATCACACCACCAAAGCAAGGGCGGAAAAGCTCTCTGTCTAATCCACCAAGTAAGCATCCGATACAGAGGCCACTACTGCAGATGGCCGCGATGCCGTGCAACGTGTATGCAGGCGCAGAGCAGCGAAGCAGCAGGTAACCCAACCCACTGGCTCAAGCTAAAGCTCCCTGCTAAGATAAGGAGCACAAACACCTCCTTTCTCCAGAGGCTGGAGACCAGCAGACTCCTGCAGGCAGGGGACCATAAGATAAAGACAGTTGTGTCACCAGGGCCTGGTTAGGTCTAAAGAATGCTGGGCTGTGCGGAAGCAGCTAGGAAAAGAGCTGAAGGAAGGAACCGAACTCTAAGCAGAAAAAAAAGGTGCAACAATGTATGAAGGAGAGAAAGCCAGGACACATTCATAAAGATTATAGTATTTTTACATGCAAGTGGCATTGCATTTCTCTCAGCTTGGGCACACCATCCCCAGAGCTAATGGCCTAACAGTTCCCCAAGCGCAGGGGCTGCCTCTTCTTGCATTAACGTACTGTGTGATTGTGGAAGAAACGAGTGAGAAATAGTGTGGAAAAGCTATGCCAGCCTTACTGCAAAGGCTTAAGAGATGCTGTTGGTCGGCTACGGGGAAGCAAGATGTTATGCAGCACATTTGCTCTTATAATCCCCTACTTCAGAGCCAAAGAGCAGGTTGATTATGTTTTGAGGGCTACATGATCAAAAGAATTCAGAAAAAAAACCCTTTTGAATCATTTTAGTAGAGGTTTCTATCAAACTGTATTAGGCCAAATCCTCCTTTTCAGCCTGAACTGTATGAGCCACAGCATTAGTCTTCTGAGTTTAAATCTATTCGCAAACAGAAAAATAAAATCTTTCCCCAAAGAAATGGGGAAACTAACCCACTGACCCATTATCTTGTGTAACCAAGTGCAATCAAAGAGCTTCATTTACTTTATGCAAATTTCCTCTCCCTTTCCCATGCCTACTGTTTTCTTATTCTCTGTTGTGTCACCTCACATCTAACCCACATACTAAGACGGCCTGGGTGGAGACTGTGGGTGAAAAAAGGAGGTAGCGCCTAAAAAAACAATTCAGTGCCTTAGTCACTTGAGATCCTTCGGAAACAGACTCTCGTTTTGCCTCCTCTCTTTAGAGCATGAAGAAACAGCATGCGATATATCAAAATGCTTCCATATCCATGGCATTTTTTTTTTTTTTTTTTGTCAACAAAGTATATTTCTTTATGATCTGAAAGGATCAAGAGCAGTTTCCGGCAGCCTGCGATGCCGACAGCACGCACGCCGACCGTGCAGTGTTACTGAAGGTAGTGTGTATTGAACTGCGGTGCCGCTGCCCGTGCCGCTGCACCGGGACAGACGTGGCGTTGGTTTGCTCCTGGCAGTCCTGGCTCCGCTGCCAGCGTGGGGCTGTGGGACAGCCCCAGGGGCAGGTGATGGGAATGACAGGATTGGGATGAGGGGCGGATGAGGGGTAACTGCTGGCCGTGGGTTCCCGCGCTTCCTTCCACAGCCAGTTCCCAGTGCTCATCTGCAGGGCCCAGCAGGCTCCCACTTGGCTGCCCCTCTCCAAGCAGCTGCAGAGCATCAGCGGAGCCAAAGGCAGACGGCATTTCGGGGACCAAGGGCTTCTCTACGACACAAACACCAGTATCTCCTAAACGACCGCGAGAGGAACGTTTGCCCGCGTAGGCTTTGATAAAATAGAGTTGGATGGAAGAGATTTTATCTCCATTTTTCCTTTTTCTGTTCTCATTTAGCAGGAAATCTTTATGTACTGGCAGTCAGATTTCACAGCTTAAAAAAAATGGTACCTGCCTTGAAAATCTGAGGTGCTTTCATCTATTTTCTTGCAGCACACATCAATGATCGTTTCATCTGAGACACATCAGGATCTACACTAAGCTCTTAAACACATTAAATCAGCTACGTCAGGTCTTTTAAATGTGTTGACTTATGTCTGCTTTGCTCTTTCATTTGATATCATGATTTTCTCCCAGTATAATAAAACTACATGTGCCATAGTAGAGCGGAATATATGATCACTTCTTTTTTTCTCCTTCTCTTTTATAACCCCTTTTTGCTTTCACCTCCTTGGTTTTTTTGATGTTTCCAATAGTCACACCCTGGATAGGGGACCACTATCTCAAAAACAACAGGAGCAAAAATTCAGTTGTTCGTCTTCATCATTGAACCCCTTCTTTTCCCCCAAATCCAAGACACTTCTCCGCTATCAGCTGAAGTTCACTTTCCAGTCTTTCTGGTGTGAAAACACATTCTAGAGTTTACAACAGTTTTGCTTTATTTCCCCTTCGCAGAATTTCTAAGAGCTTCAACCTTTTCCACTCTTGTATTTTATTCAAATGAATGGATCCTCCTTCTTTTCCTCTTCTCATATACACCCCGAATGCTGCTACCCAGGTTATTTCTCCTTGCCTATTACTTTGACTGTGTCCAGCCTATGGCCACTCCTTTACTTTAGCGTGAACTTACATCTTTTTGAATATGCATTTACCTGCTGAATACCTTTGGATCCTTCCATTTATCACTGTCCTTTCTGTCCAGGTGATGTAATTTGCTCCTGACTTGACATTCCCTCTTGGAAAGCATGGCTTAGACCACACAAAACCCCAACTGCACAACTTGCACAAATCATGACACTGTTCAGTAGGCAACTTTCCATCCAAACCTTAAAACACGTTGCCATTCATACAGAACATGCAATCATCACAGTAAAACCCAGAAGTGCTAATTTCTTTGAAGTTTCTCAACATTTTTACTTCTGTTTAATGTTACTATCAATATTACTAGTACTACCATCATAGCTGAAAAACAGAAATTAACTATGACATCAACTTAAGCATCTACATAGTATTCCGGCTTTATATGGGAAGTCAGTATTATTATTCTTAATATAATTTTACTGCAACATCCAGCTAGGAGCATGCAGCACATCTACTGACGACATGAACAGGGCATTGGAGGTTGCAACCTACATCTGCTGATTTGGGGGAAATGCTCCTCTCTTGCTCCAGAGTAAAGGTAATAGATGCATCCAACTTCATTTTATGATGCCGAAGGTACAGAAATAAGAGAGGTTAATTTCCTACTATAATTTACACTGAGAGCTTCTGGAGAGTTTAGATATTTATAACACATATCTAAAGTTCCAAACAGCAAACAAGCAAAAAAAAAAAAAAAGGACAAAGTCTGATTTCTCTGACTTAATCACTAAGCTGCTCATCACACAAAACTTGTGGTTGTCAATGTTATGAAAAGTCATAGATGTGGCTTTCACAATAAACTAGGTCACGTAATTTCTATTATCTTTGTTTCACAGTTACATAGTGCACGTAGCCAAGAGAGCCAGAAAAAAGCCCTCCACTCTGCCAGCACCCGACACTTCAGCAAGCTAGAAATCACCATTTGAACCACCAGGAGAACCATTTGCAGCACTTCCAAAATGATTCCTACCCTCTTTCATGTGGTAGCATTGCGGCAGAGTGCAAACAGTTGGAGCAACTCTAACCCAGGGGATCATCCGAGAAGATCCTAAGCGCTGTGGAAAGCGCTGTGGAAAGCCGCCCTCCTGCCAGCAAGGGCTGCTCGGCGAGCGCAGCTCTGGGGGAGACCAAGCTCTTCCCTCTCCTCCTCCCTTGAAGGCTGTCAGCTTGCAGCAATTAGGCTGTCAGCTTGCAGCAATTAGGGAAAAAAAGAGGGATTGAGATAGTTTTTCTCATCTTGCAACAGAGCCTCAGTCCCTTGACACTCTTCCAATGAAAACACCAACAGCCTCCGCTGGGCATCAGTGTGAACCACAGCATTAGAGAACCTGGCCCTTCACCATCGCTGCGTAGGCTGGGGGACCTTTCCTACTCAAAAGTGTTTGAAAGCAGTAGGAGGTGGCAATTCATAATCTTTATGTATGTCGATAATGCAGTTTGGTCAATTTGTAGAGGTGCTGTGGGATGTGACCATCACTGCTGAACCCTTTATGTACCTCATCTCCGAGCTCTTCATCTCCGGCTCTCTGGTAGCTCCAGGCATGCTAACAAAACGGGAATGGCCAGGAATCTTAAACCTCCAGGCAGGCATCAGGAATACTGATGAACATAAGCCCTAACATAATATGGCAAAACTTCTGACTTTGCAGTAACAGTCTTGTGCTCTGCTGGGGCTCCTCTCCAGCAACGGAAGGAATCTGAGACTCGGATTCATTCCCCATCATTAAATACTACACATGGGGATGCAAACTGCAGGGGCCCAGAGGCTATAAAGCTTGTACTTAACTAATGAGAAACGATAGGGATTAATAGCCATTTACAAGATTTCACTTTTTAAAAATTTTTTGCTTCTAGAGATGACTTCTAGAAAGCTATCAGTTTTCACTGCAGGTCACTGTATCTTTACAGAAACACAAACTCTCTGTTTCCGTATCTACCTTTCGCTGTAGCTCAGTTCTTTAGGACCTCTCATCCACTGCACTATCCTAAGTGTGACTGAAGACACTCCCTGTAGTTTGCATTCCCATACTCAAAATAAGGAACTGGAAGGACAAAAAACTGTCTGAATTTGAAACCTTTCTTTGCGGACTCAGCCATTACCTTTCCTCAATGCAGTTCTGGCAACTGCAGGGCTGAACCAAAGTTTTGTGCATAGCAATTTTTCAATCCAACGCATTCTACGGTGAACAGTAAAATAAAGGTTTGGGGCTTAATAAGCCATTTTCTGTGCCTTTACCCCAAAATACCACATTGATGTGCCCTGTGAAAGTGACAGCACGCCTATAAATTACTCAGAGAGGAATATATAATATGAATGCAAATTGCACACGCGAAAAACAAAAAACAGGGTAGATCTGGAAAAGAGAAATACATTATTAAAAGATATCCTTGTAATATATGCAAAGCTGTCTTTTTGACTAAGCTATTGACCAGGGAAAAGAACTACAGGTCTTAGCTATTACAGCGCTTTCAGCATCATATACTCGCTTCTCCTGCGAGATTTGAATATCTGAGTCCTTTGCCATTTTTACCCTCACTCCTGCATTTGACTGAATCTTAAATGTCTAATGCATTGAAATTCAGTGAATGAGATAGAATAGAAGTGTGCAGTGAATAATCAGCAGTGAATAACATCCGGAAAGCACTTTTGTATTTCTTTCCTACTGAGAAAAATGTCCTAAACAACATTTGATTTATTTACCCTGATGTTCTTGTTACAGGGACTGACACTGCTGTTGACTGGGCATTTATGATCGGCTGGTACCTGGCTCTCTAGGTTTTGTAGCAGGAAATGTGAAATTCATTACTCTTATCACACTACACAGTCCATTTTTATGTATTATATGGTGTATCAATTTATTGCAGGTGTAGACTTAAAAATCTAAAAAAAAATCAATATTTTATGATTTTAACATTATATACGTCTGTATTTCACTGTAAGAAAGATGTATCAGTGTATTTTGCTGCATTGTGTTTTTCTAACAGGTCAGTGTTTGCAATGGTCTTGTCCAGCAGTTAGTGATGGATATTTAATTCTGATTTGCCTAGTACCACTTCTACCGAATTCTTTCTAGTAAAAGAGATTCAACTAAAAATGGAGAGAACAAGTTGACATCTCTTCAACAGTCATAATAATAATTCTAATCTAATCAAACAAAAGCAACTTCCCCAGTATAAAAAGGCACCTATTTTCATATCTGTCCCTGGGAACTAAGCTTTCGGCTAAATGACCACAAGCTCCAGAACATGAGTTTAGCAGCTGAGTTCTGAGGTAACACTCTTTCAAATACAAAGTCTTCCAACTGAAGCGTTTTGAGGAAAAAAAGAAAAAAAGGTTCTCACTCCCTCTGTTTTCCTTCTTAATGTTGCTAGTGACCAATACTGTGGTTGTTGACTTCAAGCATAACTTACATGCAGTTTGATTTACAAGCAAGACACAAATGAAGAAAACATTGCACATTATACTGTAGATCTTGAAATCAAATAGCTCATATTAACCCTGCTTAATTCATTTTTTTCCCTGTTATCACATATATTAAGATATCTAAAACACCTGTGACAAGTGAGCACACTCACACTTCACATACCAGGCAATATCAAGCATAGAGGGCCCAGCCAACTAGCTCTCTTCATTTGCTAGCAAGGAAATGAAGCATTAAGGAAAAAAAAAAGGAGAAAGGGGAAGAGCACAAAACCTCAAAAGAAATGGCAATTCAGTAACAAGATTTTCTACAAAAACATGAATATTTATGAAAAAGATAGGAGTTTTCTTTTCACTTAGCTTAAAATGTCTCCTTTAAAAAGCTCTTCTCAAATATTAAGACATGTATTAAAAAAAAAATAAACTGTGCGTGTAAAAGGAGGCCAGAGTGAAAGGCATGCAGCTTTTAAGATAAGCGTGCTTCCAGTGTGAACATCTGCACTCAGAAGAGCATTTACACAAATTAACATATTTTATCCACTATAAGGACCATAAAGCAATTCCAATTCAGCATGTAATTTTTATTTCAAGTGGTCTGAGAATTGGTCTGCAAAAATCATTAAGGGGCACAGCACCAGCCTAAGATGCGACAAGCTGTGATGGCCAGAGCCAACTGTGGGTTTCCTCGTGTAAAATAAACTTAACAACAATCAAAATGGGAGGGTGTGGGGCTTTTTAGAGATACAAACAAATTTTCAGAACATATTAGATGCTTTAAGGAAAATGTACTCTCTAGGTGAAGAGGGGAAAGAAGGGTTATGTAATACAACAAAATCCCCTTTCTAAAACCATGGTAAGTTTTGTTATCGCCACACGGCTTGGAAATTACGCTCGGAAAATAAACGCGGTTGAAAGCTCCTATCCGGCTATCAGAGACGGCAGTGCACCTCGTGGGCCAGGGCACTTCATCTTCAAAGCTCTGCTGAATTTGTAGATTAACAGCTGCTAATGCTGCACTAATAGCGCAGCCGGCGCGCTTGCCTCCCCACAGCCCGTCGCGAAGCCCTGGCACGAGCGGCAGACAGGGTTGCCATGGCAGAGCGCTCCAGCGCAGGGCCTGCTTCCAGCACGTTATTGCATGGCTGCGAGGACTTGTCTTCCTTCATGAGGCTGGAGTTGGTGATGAAAATACTAATAAGGCGGAAATAGGAAAAGCAAATCTGAGCACTTGCTCTCGGAGCGTGGAAACACATTTTTGTCCGAAAGAGATCCTTACCTCTCAAGCAAATGTATGAAAAATAGCTATCTGCTTTCAAATGTAGCATCTTTCGCTCCTGTCTGCAGATGCACGAGCGCGGCAGGTAGCATTAACGTGGACCATAACATGCCATGGGCTCCCAAGTGCATTCCATGCATCCACATGAACATTTTTGAGGAACCAAAGCTTTTAACCAGACTATGGTGGGTCCTCCCTTTTGCAACCCTGCCTGCACAAGACCTTTCTTCTGACCAGAAGTATAACTCCCCCCAAAACAGCAGAAAATTCTCCACATCTGAATCCTCCAAGTTAAAACTTTCCCCTGAAAACACATGTAAGAAATCTTGGAAGCTGCACTGACAAATAAAAGTCTTCACAAATAATGTCATACACGATACAGACAATTTCTTACCGTTGCTGAAATAACACGTAGGAGAAAAGGCTCCCAGTGTCGCCGCACACAGCAGAACTGCCACTCTATTCCCCCATTCCCACCATCTCCAGAGTAATAAATGGATGAAATGCAGCTCATAAAAGTATTAGTATGAGCGAATTTATGACTTACATTATAGCATGCTTAGCTGAAAAACCACTGTAGAGCTCAGCTGATCTGCTCCCTGGGTACATTCTCAGCCAGAGCTGTTTGCTTCCAAGCTGCATGTTTAAATTGAGTTCCTTTTTCCACGTCCTGCATGTCCCTTTCCCCGGCGTGCAGCCCAGTGGGACCCGTCCCCTCTCTTGCCCACCTCGACGGGCACCTGCTCTAACGCAATCTGGGCAGCCTGGTGCATCCTTCAGGCACACTTAAGCCTCATAGAACTCATCCTCTGTCATTTTATTGTGACCTTTACTACGGCATCATAATTTGTACAGAGGCCAAATAAGCGTGTTGGTTCCCAGTGCGGCCTATGCAGCGTCTTTGGGCGCCCAAGCGCGCTCCTGGTGCCAGGAAGCCATCCCAAACCCCTGGTCCCAGCTAGTCAGGAAAGACCTCCCGTATGGGCAACAGCACTGTCTGCAGCTGCTGTTACACATACTGGAAAAGGAAAATAATCCCAAGAGCAGAGACAGGCCAGGATGAGGACCAGGTGTCTTGCGAGAGGACCCTTTGCTTCGTTCCCAAGCACGGGCCAGATTTGCACAAGCTCTGCTGCCCAAAGCCAGTGCATTTCCCACGGGGTACGGATTAGAAAGGCAATTCATACACACTGAATTGTGCTGAGCTGCTTCACGTAGTGTGAAGAGCTGCTTTTCTTTCTGCCCTCGAACACATCCATCTTTCCCCCCAAAATACATAACAATTTGAATGCCCCTTCCTCTTCTTCCCTTTCTTGAGGCAAACGACACACCAAGAGGGGAACCAACAAACGCAGCAAAGGATGAGCGCCCAGGGAGGGCTGGAAACAAATCTTTTGCATATTTAGACGTTAATACAATTGCAATTAAATGCGAACGCACTGGGTAGCGTGAACATTCTATTCCCTGAAGCAGCCTTTCTCCCCAGATCCATTCCAATCAGCTGGCTAAAGGACACTATGAATGACCTGTCATTTGCAGAATGAATTCCTCAGAGACAGATACATTTAATCAGAAAACGGAAAGAGGGAGGAAAAAAAAAAAAGAAATAATTTAGCAGAGAGATGTGTTTGAGAACCAAGCTCTTCTTAAATCTTCTCTGAACTGTCTTTTATTACTCAGTTGAAAGGAATTTACTGTGTAAAATGCTCAAAAATATAAACCACCTCCTTAATACACATGCCAAAACATTTGCTTTTCCTTTTAATACCACTTTAATTTCTGGTAAAATTCCAAACCAAGAGTTTATATATCATGGTATTGTCAACTTTGCATAAAATGACTGGTTCTGCTCATGACTTATACAGCCTCAGGGAGACTATTGATTTTTCCCTTCATAAATCTGAAAATGCTCTGTCTCTTCCCAGTGGACCCATTATATTTATTGGTATCTATCCCAAAACAACTGTTCAAGGTTATAGCTATGAAAAACATTTGGAGTTTTAATTCACTATCCAAAGTCCAGAGAACCCCACAGATTTTGACTCAGAACTTCAAATTTGCTCCAACTGATAAAGATATTTCTTTGGTTTATGGTGCCTCAGGACCACTTGTGCTCTGGATTGGACTCCTTCCTCTAACCAAATGGATTAAAAAAAAAAAAAAAAAGGAGAGAGTTTAAAGGAAGGTGAAAAGCAAAACAAGCCCCTCTACAGGTACTTGCCATCAGCCAGTCCTGGTTACTAAAGTGCATAAATATTTCCTGTGCAACT
>JAUBNY010000992.1:234627-250943 GCA_032275445.1 Crypturellus soui | reverse complement strand
ACTGAAACCTCAGGCCTATGCTTATAGGCGCCACAATTTTTACCAACATTAATATTTCCTGAGACATTAACATAAAAACAGCATTGAGGCTGAGGATTAGCATTCCCTGCACAACCTGCAGCCAAAGGAGATGCCTCGCACCTCGGGGCAGCTAGGGGGAATAGAAGGATAAAAAATGGGGGGAATATGACCCGGATAAACCCATTTCCTTGCCCTAGACCGTGTTAATTTTAGCACGCTCGTAATGCAGAGGGAAGCAAGATACAGATGGTCCCTGACGGCTTCCTGCAGTTACTCCATTCCGCACCCAGTCTCCATGAGCCAAGCGTTTAGCTACCTCCAGCAGGATGAAAAGGTAATTGGAAAAAAATTCCCAATGGAGAGAATTTATTTTACCCTAACCAGCTTTGGCATACAAGGAAAATGGGAGGTATCCACACAAACAAGCAAGTAAAGACAGACGCTTCTCTTAAAAAAGTGAGTAACAAGACAGAATTGAACACTCTGGACAGGCAGGGATGGAAACACAGACATCAGCTTTTCATACATCCCATTGACAGAATAATTCTCCCTCCCTTGAATTCACTTAATTTTTAAATAACCTTTTTTCTACCATGCTCAAGGAAATACTTGATCAGATTACCTCTAAGTACATATTTACCTTTTAATAAGACGACAATTCAATAAATCACACTAGAAATATTCTATATTTTCAGTAATACATGGAATATATATCATAAATTCAGCAATTCTCATATCAAAAATGCAAGCAGCAATATCTCTTGCCAAATAACGTCATATCTGCATAACATCAAGAAAAAAATTGGCCAAGATAAGAGTGGATTAGCAAATCTAAATATGATACACTTGCGTCTCTGCAAAAACATGTTTTAGCTGTATTTATTCAAAAAGACATGAAAAGAGGATGCACAAAACATTTATGCGAGAAATTTTGTTTTCTGAAAGTGTGCCATGACTAGCAATATAACATAAGAGCAAGATAAGCATCGTTAACATGCTAACTGCACAGAAATTATGGATAATGGCAACAAGCTCAGGAGAAGGAGATGATGGCCAAAGATAAATTGTTATTGTGCAGTAAGGAGGAATACATTTCCATGAGAATAACGGCCTGCTGCCAAATTACTTTTGTAGGAAAGTGAAGAATTTTTGATATAGTAGTTGTAAGTATTTCGGCTATCCAATCAGTCTGATATACAGATGCTCATCTGCATTTGTCTAATAGATTTGGAAAATGTTAAGCTATAGCCTACTGTTCCCTTCGTGGAATTTCTTCATGCAATTGGCTGTAAAAATCCAGGCATTTATGTTCAAATATGACTTCTTCTCTGGGTCTCCCCATAGGGCCTTCACATCCACTGTTTTGGGTAACACGTATACACCATGGGTCATCTGTACCCAAGTCATCTGTCACCTTGCAGCTGTGAGACAGATGTGGGGAACACCGGCAACGAGACCATCTGCTGTTGCTGACAGGGCACTTGGTTGGTGTTTCTAAGCACTGGCCACCCTAGAAGGTGCCAGAGAGGGGCTAACTGCCCTGCTCAAAGCTCTGCTTCTTGACATGGGTTTCTTGCTTATCTACCAAGTTATTTCCTAGGGGATTTCGATCACATTAGTAGTAAACTTGAGGTGACGGAGTCCCTGCTTTGCTGTGCCTCATGAGGCAGGAAACACGCACACGTTTGGATGATTTCTCAACCCTGAGGACCTACATAAATGAACTGTATGTTGAGGGCTGAAGTATACGAGGAGCTTAAGATTTTGTCGTCTACTTCAAACAATTCATTCTTGTACAAAGCTCTAAAGATACAAAGCACAATAAAGAGCTTTGTTTTAGGAGCACTATCCCCTGCCCCCCTTTTTTCATTAAGAATAATATTATATCTCATTACATTAAGAATCTCATTACATATCCCCCCATATTTTGGGGGGGGCTCACTGTGGACAGCATTTTGTTCTCCTAACAGTTTAGCAAAAGCAGTTAAAGAAGAAAAACTCATTTCAGTGGCTGCAAGCAATGAGTTTGGATGCACAAAGGTGTCACTTGAATATAATAAAAATATCTGGACAAAATGAAAAGTTTCAAAATAAAGCTTCTGGACAGAATGAAGCAGAAAACTATGAGTTAAAAAATGGAAATCTTTGACAAAAATCTTTCTATATCGCAGTTAAAGATGTTAAAAGGTTAAATGTTTTTTAATTTAATTTTTGCAAAGCAATTTGCTTCTCCAAAATTAAGGGGTTAAGGTTACAGAGTAAAAATAAGCTGATTTACTGATACAATACAGAATAAATCTATTTCTTATTGAAAAGCTCTTAAAATTGCAAATGAAGCAAAAACACAGGAAACACAGAATTAAGAGTATCATGGGATGCTGCTTAAAAAAATAACCTCAGCAAAACTAGCCTTGCAGTGCAGGTGGTAATAAAAAATGGTAACGTAATCAAACACCGCAGCAAAATAATGCAAACCTTCTGGGAATAATAAGCCCCAAACTTCTTTTGTGACCTCGCATTCCGAGTCTGGATAAATTGAAATTAGGGTGTAAACAACATATGCAGATTTATCATCTTCTACTTCAAGAATCTCTATACTCTTTTCCTCCATACTAACTTGTGCTCTCTGGCGGTTTTCCTGATTTTTTGTCTCTGGTTTCTCCAGGAACCTCGGGAGACGAAATAATTTGATAGAATTAACTGTGCTTGACTTAGTGAGGAAGCAGGGTTGCTCTTCCGTGTGAGAAGGGGAAGGCCTCAAGGCAAATGGTGTCTCCCTATATCAGGTATATTCTCAGAGGCCTCCCTGAAGAAAGAAAGCATCCTCGTTCTGCAAAGCTCATCTGCAGGGAGCTCGTGGGAGTCACAGCGGGATGTCAGGGGGCAGTAAATGCTGCTCAGCGGGAGACAACAGCCGCTCATTCTACCACCAAGGGTGACAATCCTGAAAGGGGACCACGCGGATGCCACTCACTGGGGCGTCCAGGGAGGCCAGTTCGTATTGCTGGGACGGCCTCTGCCTTGGGGAGTTCAATGAAGGTTTTTTCTATCAGTGCCCCTTGGTTTATAGGGCCCCAAAATAATTACCTCTAAATATTTAGCATCTTTATAGCACTATTTAGCCAGGATCCCAAGGAGATTAAAAATATAATCTAATTTAGCCTTTTCCAAACACAGTACAGCACTGAGGCATTGTACATTTGGAGATGGCTGTTTTTTTACTAACCTAGAGTCAGATTTTACCACAGTTAATCTAAATATCTAGTTTCTTACAATGCTCAGTTTCAGAAACGCCTAGTGTCTATATTCAGCTAAATCAAGACACAGAAAATGTAAAGGTTCAAGACTTTGAAGCTCCACCTACTGATTGATGCCCATTCGTATTCTCCTTAAAGTTCTTTGGAGAGTTTTATCTTCGCTTGGGAGCCAATGCACTGAGCGAGAACAACAGGGCGCATCAGAGCCATGTGGAGACCTCCAGGTCCCCCTTGCTGCCACCACTGAGCTACACTGCGGAGCAAGTGGGATAAAAAAGTAGTAACAAGAAGAAATAATGCTATATTCTAATAGGAATGGCAAAGAACCTACTTAGAGTAATACATGCATTGAAATGTAAATCTTCTTGTAAAGTCATACACTGAAACTCAAATTTCAGAGTACAGCTTTGATGGAATCTACCGGATTTAAAATCAAAAACCCTCAGATTTTGTCTGCTGTGGTAAAAAGTGTCTGGAATTACTTGTTAAAAGCAATTGCATGGATTATGAGAAGGTTGTCCCTAATCTAGATGCAGTTCCCATCAAACACAGCACTGGGAAGATCCAACACAGCCAGTACCCAGGCACACACTCACAAGAAGGGCAAAACTACGCAACCAGCACGGGGCCGGCCCCATCCCGTGCGGAGGACACCGCGTTCCCCGGCTCCAGGCGCTCCCCTCCGCGACGCCAGCAGGATTCACACTTCTGTCACACCACACGGCAGCAGAAGGGCTCGCAGAAACACGGGCCTTACAAACCTGCCTGAATGCCATGCTTTTGGCAGCAAAAAACGGAGCTAGACAAGGCTCCAACAGAGGGTCTCCACCGCCTCCCGGTCCAAAACCCTGACATTAAGGCATGTGCGAAGTAGCGTTCACTTCCTTTTAATCCTGTCAGCATGGAGACACCTGACACTGCATATTCATTTGTAAACAGGAATGAGACAGCTCAGCCCTAAGCCCCTCCCTGCAGCAAGCAGAAAACCTGCCTGTTTTTTAGGCATAGCTGAAGTGATAGCAGAAGTCTGGTGAACCTGCAGGCTCTGCTATGAAAGCAAAATCTGTTCACGTTCATCTGAACTCGCTCACAGGTTCCAAAATTGGCATCTCCTATCTTAAGGAGCTGCTATGCAGTCGCAGGACTTTACTTGCAGCAGGATATCCTGCAGATCAGAGAGACAAAACGTCTTAACCAGGTTTCATCCCTAGGGCACCTATTTGTTCTGTCCTGGATTTCTATTCATGGCAAGAGTTCTATTACTTCTGTTTAGAAAAAAAAAAAACTACAAAGAAAATAGCTCTGGAGTTCAATACCATGCAACCCTCCATCACAACCTCTTATTTCCATTAAGAAAAAGCACATGGAATTGATTTAAAAAATCAGGATAGGTGATAGAAATTAGAGATGCTTCTCTCTTGAAGGGGCAGGAAATGGATGGTACAGGTTTGTAACAATCTTGGCTCTACCTATCCCAGAGATGCACATTTAATTCTATTAGTTAAGCTTTTCTCTAATATTTAGGATTCTGAATCAGCCTCCAACTTGAGGATATTTTTCAAATTCAGGGGGATGACATTACGGATTTTTTGTCATATGACCCTCAAATTACTGAAGAAATGTCCATATGCCTTTTTCTTTCTTTTTTTTTTTTTTTTTAATCAATTCTGTGCTTTCTCTTTCAGCTACAGCAGAAGCTCACTATAAATATCCACATTATTATTCTTAAAATCCTGCTGTAACTCTCTTTTTTTTCACAATGCCCCTTCGGTTACTGATGAAATCAGGCTACTACTGTGATAAATCTCTGTCTACTATGTAGAACAATGCAGTCTATTTTTCCTTCTACAGTCTTCTGAAACATTAAGTGAAATTCCAAAATTCATCTGCCTCAACAACCTATCTCAGATACTAGCCAAAGGCAAATTATAAATAAATAAATAAATAAATAAATAAAGTAAGTAAGTAAGTAAGTAAGTCTGTGCTTTGACAGACTGTTCTCTCGACCCCTCAGGATTCTCTTGGCCAAGATGTTTTCCTATATCCCTCTCAAGACATTTTTCCTCCATGAACCTGAAGAAGCTCTCAATGAGTCAACAAAGGCTTTAACACATACAGCTCCTGGCATTAGCTAACTCTGGTGTGAAGAATGTCAGTTTTCAACCTGTTACTCAATGTCTTCATTGAGGACCCTCAAATGTTATGCTGGAAGACACGCACACTTGACCCTTTCCAAGGCACACCAGATTTCCCAGACTTCTTTCTCATCTCACTTCAGATCTTTTTCCATGACTGAAGAATCCTAACTCATTCGCTCATTCCCTCAGTGGAAAGTGCCCCAGATTGTTGATTATTCATCCCCATTCTCTAGTTGTGCCGTATGCTGTCTTAGACTGGAGCACCCGAAGTGCACACAGTGTTTGTGAAGCAAGCACAGCATCAATTTGCACACCTCTAGTACAGATTGATGTTTCCTCTTTTTTGCTTTGTGTCTTTTCTAGCAATTGCTAATGCTAATTGCTAATCTCCTCCTTGGCTGCTAAGGAATGATGAGCATATTTTTTTCAGGGAACTGTCCGTTATATGCCAAAGATATTGTTGTTGCATGATTATGACGAGCAGCTGCAAGTTATTTTTATTTGTGAAAGCAGAGAAATTCTAAGTGTGGGGGCTAGTCATGGCAGATGAATTATCCTAACCAGAATAGACATTTGCATCTTCACAGTACAGTTATTAAGCAGTAATCACACCATGATTATGCACATTTATGCACTATGATCAGCTAAAAGTTGCCAGGCACAGGTCAAGGATTCAGAGAAACAGCTACTGAGAAGGCATTGTACAGTGACTGTGTAGGCCATTGCAGGAGAGATCAAGGTATACTAAGAGTAAAATCATATCAAACCTAAACCATTTTTTTCTCTACAAAAGTGCAAGGGGATGATATCTAACAGCATTTCTCTACAGAGAAAATAGAAACCAAGCCATTCTCACAAAAGTCTTTGCAGACAGGAAACCTCCAAGTTTCTCTACCAAAGTACAGCCCCCAACTAAACATAATTGCACTAGATACAGTTTACAGGAGAATGAAATGTTTCTCCTTAGCTACAGGGGTGCACCCACCACCAACAGATTGTACAACACTGCTAGAGCAAAAGAACATACTAAAATTTTGAAAAAGCCTGGGAGAAAACTCAAAGCTCAAGCCAGACTGAGGAAAGATGCGGTATGAGAAGTTCCGTGTAACTTAAGAGTTCCGCTTCCCTAAAAAAAACGGCAAGGATATGGAAGATAAGCAGGTCTGCCAAGAAGAAGCTTTCAAGAAGCTCTTTCTTGAAAGACCTGCCTTCTTGGCAGGTCTGTGCAGGTCTGCCAAGAAGAAGCTTTTAAGGCTTTCTATGCATCACTTTTTGGGTTTTTCCAAGACTAATCCCTTCCCCTCCTAGCAATGAATGTTCATCTTGACTTCTCACCATTCCTGAACCTTCAGGCAGTCTGAGTGATGCAAAAGAGACAAGGTTAAAAACAATTATTAGGAGAAAAGTAAGTTACAAAAATAAAGCATTTTGCGCATCCATCTTCCTACAAACAATATTAAAAGAAAATTATAATAATACAAAAACAGACAAGCGGTTAGCTGTCCAGCAGGTAAAGTCATTAAAGGAGAGAATAGTTTTACGCAGGTAGGATCCACTTCCTGGAGAGCTCTGCATGTCAAAAGTGTTCTGGAGTTAGACCAGACCTTGGATTCTTTCTCATTGAGAAAGCCAATGCACAGAGCAAGCTTTGAAATGGTATTAATAGCAACAAACACACAAATAGTTATGACACTATTTAACACAGTTCAAAGGCTTTTCAAAGCCTGGCATCTTCTCCTAAATATGGACTATCATAATTTAACTTTTTTTTTGTTTGTTTGGATTATGACAAAGGAGTTCTGTGATTATACCCATTTAGGCATTTATATATTATTATATATATATAATACATATGCACATATATACTTAGGTCTCTGTGTGTATGTGTGCCGGTGTCAAATGTATGCAGCCATCTATACGCAAAAGTTGCTTTCAAAGTTACACATGTGACAAGGGACTTAATATGAAAAGGAATAAGACAAGGAGACCAACAGACTATTAACAGACCACAGGAACACCAGGAATTATTTGAAGAGTAATATCTGTTTTTTTTTTTTCCTGGACCATTTTTGTTTGTATTAATTTGCATTTACCATGAACCTCTGAAGAGAAACCTTGGTTGAGATGCTTCTCAGCCTGAAATCACAGGAGCATCTCTCAATTTGGAGTGCTCTTTGAAGCCAGATTAATTAATTACACAAAAATTGCCTTGCATAGGTAAATCCAGTTGAACACATTACCACCTAATCAAACGGAATAAATATAAGAGAAGAAAAGGTGAACACTAGATTAACCAAAAAATGATGTACGAACAAGGTTTGTTCAATCAGGACTGTAAGAAAATCATAAGAACTAATTACCAGTAAAATGCCCTAAATATTCCTTGTTTGGAATCTATGGCAAAGTGTGTGTATCAATGAGGTAAAACAATGAGGTAAATCAAATTTAAGAAAAATGCTTCTAAATAGGAACTTTAAGGACCTAGGCCACGAGCAACGTGCACCAATGCTGAAATAACAACGTTTTAGGCTGCATGCAAAAGATAAAATATATTAGGTGCAATTTCTCCTATAAAAACAGTATTGTATCCTTATACAAAGCAGTATCACAAATCAAATAATACAGAAAGAAAAAATATTTATTCTTGAGAAATCATTAAGATGTCAGAGTTCACTACAAAATCCGTCAAATACAGAAAAACAGACTTACCATGACTTTCACACACAATTAGCATGGCATAAAGGCGATAAACTATCACCATCATACTCTTCCTTCCACTTCTACTGCTAGACACAAAGTCTCTGGATGTGAAGCTTTCTTTTTAAGCTAAACAGAAAAGTCTTGTAGTAATCTAGGATCTTTTAATACAATTTTACTCATAACAACAACATGGAACTTAGATGACTGTCTGACTGTGATGAAAAGGAATAATAACTTTTGATGTATGTATATAGAGGGATTTTTACTCTTTTTAAGAATAGGAAAAAAGAAGATAATAGAATATTAAAAAAATGCTTTCAATATTGCTTAATGTACTTGTTTTTTTGAAAGCAGCACAATTGCTTGGGACAAAAAATAGTAATAATAGTAAAAATGAGTATGAAACAAAGTTTTGTAGGAGCAAGTGACCTTTAATGGTAGATTCAAAATCCAGAAGTTGCCCGGAAATTTCTTGGAGCCGTTTCCTATGCAGCCCTACATAGTGCTGCCCTTCAAGAGCCTGTTTAACCAAGTCCCACACAGGCCTTTTTCACCTACCACGAAGGCAAAGTCTGTAATTAAGGAGTTCACTAATCTGAGCTGGCTGCAACCTCCTTTTGCTCCTTGAGTTGTGGGAAGGGTAATGAAAGTACTAAGCTCGTTTTAAAATTACAATCTAATAGTCTGAGTAGCCAGCCCACTCAAATGGTTATATTTACCAGTTCAGTAATTCCCTCTCAAATAACTTTATGTTTGTCCTAAAGCACTATTAAAGGAGAGATAAGGAACAGAAGAGTTGAAGAGCTGGTTAATCTGCACAGCATCATTATGTATTATTTAATATCTTCTTGTAGTAAACACAAAATTATTATGTGTCATTTTCTTCAAGAGAACATTGTAGTAAATTTGGTATTGCAATAGAACCATTAAAGTATAATAGCGTACACAGAAAAATTCAACTGATTAGCAAGCAAAAATATGTAATTATATCCACAGTGTGGGACTCTGTTGGCTGGTGTTTTACTGCATACTGCTTTGTAAGACTGCTTTGCTGCCAAAATTAATGAGGAAAATACGGAGTTGTTACTTCCAGTTGTACTAGGGGGTTTTGTCTTGATTTTATTGACATTTACAAAGTGAGCGTCACATGTAACAAACAAGCCACTGTGCCAACACCGCAAGCTGCAGTCAGCAGTAATTAATGTGCAAGCAACATCAGTGCCATCGCAATGATCCACGGAGCCAGAATGCATTAACTGGAATTTCAAGAGAGAATCCTCAGAAGCAGCAGCTCACCCAAAGCTTCCCCATTCTCCACAGCGTGAGAAGTGCTAACTAAATAATACACGAGCACTGAGACGTGATTTTAAAAGCAGAAAGCAGCCCAGCCTTAGCTCATTTAAGTAACAGTAAACATGGATATTCAAATGTCCAACATGTAAAAACACTTTTTTCAAAAAAAATGCATGCAATAAGTAGAAAGAAAGAACAATCTAAATTCTATGATGATTCATATTAAGCTCCTCCATTTCCTTTTGCAGCTATCATTTAAAGGGAAGAAAAAAAGACAAATTTCAAGTATTTTATCAAAGGGCTGTGAAGTTCCAGTTTAAAAAGTCCGTGGAGAAATGAAATAGAGTTCTGTTCTTATAATGTTTGTGGGTTTTTTTTAACTGTGCCATACCTAAATATACTCTGATACTATCAGAATTAACTCTCCATGTTCCAAGATGCCCACTAGGAAAGCATGAGGAGCATCCCTCAAAAGCTGCCAGCACCTAATGCTGCCTGGACATATCCAAGTTCCAAACTCTGTACCAGACACTAACCCTGGGCATTAATCCCACTTTCATATCAGCTTCCCCTCTGGAAAGCGTCACAGAGCCATCTTTACCCCTATTAAGAAAATCTTATGCCAACTGTGTCAAATACAACATAATTTTCAACACTACTCCATCCACAGCATGAAAATAGGTTTTTAAGAACAGCTTTGCCTCTTCCTTTTCTATTCCATTATTGAGAGGCAGAGACAAGCTTGCAAGTGGGAAGCCCTAGGCAGGGCTATAAGGTGCAAGGTGAAGGTTTGACAAGAAAACCCAGAGAGCCTGTAGCCTCTACAGCGGGCACGTCAGCCTCATCTACACCATGTACAGTGGGTAATAAAACAAGTAATATAATTTTCTGCTTTGCAGAAGGGCAACAGTTCTGTTCCTGAGCCCCAGGTTGCTGGGTGAAGCAGATTCTGCTCGTGCTGGTAAAGCCCCCATGATGCTGCAATGAGGGAGAACTTCTAAAGCATCTCCACAACTTCCCCAAAACAGCTAGTGCCATCGCATTAATAACTCCTGGGGGGAAGGGTGTCAAGCAAAGTAATTGCTGCATGCACACACATGGTGTCATGCCCATGTAGAGCTACAGAGCTGAGCACCTGTGCAGGACACATCTCTGCTCAAACGGAACGAGCAGAAGGTGTGAAGATGCTGGAGAAACACTTAGTAAGGCAGCCCTCCGAGGAGCTATGGTTAATTTATAGCCCCACACCGTAAATACTGCATGGGTTTCAGTATTTCTGGCATCAAACTGTACAGACAGGTTCTTCATGGTCCCACAGAAACATGCTTTTCACTGCAATAAGCAGACATTTCAGGTTTACAAGCTTTAACACTAATCATGTACTTTACTTTCAACCTACAAAGAGGCACAGGTTGGGACGTCTGACGGTCCAACCCTACTCATCTTTCCTTTACAGACCAAAAGAGAGGATGAAACAGATCTGCCCTCCTCCCTCTAAAGCAGTCAAAATCTACAGAAAGCGAGTAGCTACGCTACCATCTAAACTCTGTATCAGTTATTTTTAATAATTATGTTTATGCTGGAGGGTGAAACAACACCCAACACTTACATTATTGAAAATAAATGCTTTTCAATTATTAAAATGGAAGGAGAGCTAAGCAATAATTGGCACAACAGGATCCCCCAGAGAGTCTCCGCAGCCACCTATTCCGTTTGGCCAGGCCACTGTTTGCGGCAATAGCAAGAACCACAAAAAAAGAGGTGCAGCTTAAAAATGAAGGCGGATGAAAGGCCTAACCTTGACAGCAAATCTACCACAGATCTCCGTGCGCCAGGCAGACCCTCCGTCGCTGGGAGCCGCCTCGTATTTGTTATCTGCAGAACGAAGCATGCACAACATGGGCAGGCACTGCGGGGAGGAAAATGAATGCGCAGCTCCTTAATGAGCAACAATTTACAAGCCGCAGATCTCCCAATACATAATGTGATGTACTTCAAAAAAGAAAGGGTTGACTTTTCGCACAGCTTGCAGCAGAGAACCAGCACTAAGATCCTTTTCCTACCATCAGGATTCATTTGTTTTTCAAAAAAAATTTGCCTTTATTTTTTGGAGTTTTTTTTTTTTATATATAAATACCCTTTCTAATTAGAAGGCCAACTTCCTTATCTATTAACCTGTTGCACAATATGATTTTAATTAGTTCAACCTAGTACGCAATGCATGGTGCTTAAGTATAGTTTTGCCTGAACAAATGCATTTGCCTGCTGACAACATTTACATAAACAAGCCAACAAAAACAATATAGAAAGGGGCATGTATAAAACTTAGCAGGACACAGCTGCTTGCTTTGCCTGACTGTGATAAAAGGATAAGAGTGACATTCACAACCTCTTCAAAGAAAGTTTCTCCAATGTAGCAAACTTGGCAATTTTCTGTTTAAACCTAAAAGGAAATCTGTCACGCACCCAAGTAGTATTCTTTCTACACTAATATATTATGTTTACATCAGCATAGATACTGATTTTACAGGAATATTTGTCTGGAATACAAACGTCATTGAGCAATGTTTTACGGACTGGACATAACTTGAATGCAAGAGCTTTCAATACGTGAAAAACACCTCCTCACCTGCTCAATGTCTTTTTTTTTTATTAGGAGATTTCAGTTACTCTGCAAAGCAGACAGACACCACACCAAGTAGGGGGAAAAAAAAAATTAAAAAGTGGGAAGCTGAGGGGAAAGCAGTTCCAGGACCTCGCTGTTCCTCCAGAACACCCCGAGTCTCCGGTCTTCCTTCACTTGATCAAAATCCACTTCTTCCATGGCTCCAACCTTTTTTATTTTTCTGAATAGCTACGTTAAATTTGTCCCTGCTCTGCTGAATCAGGAAGCCTGGCCAGGCACAGGGTGTCAAACAGAATCTGTAAGGACCAGGTGTCTCTGGATTTCCCTTCCTTTGGAGGGGTGTATCCTCTCTGGACACTTATTTGGAAAAATGTGCCCAAAACTACTTATTTGGAAACCTGCAACCTGTCAGCCACATCTGCATGGGAACAGTAGAAAAAAATAACAGGATGGAAATTCTTTAATACCAGAAATCAGACAGCAGGAAAACAGAATAAAAGTGTTTTAAAATCCACGGCCTGCTCAATCAGATAGGACGTAGGCAACGAGCAGATGGGCAGGATCACGTATTGCCTTTCCGGTTTGACAAGAACCTCCTGACAAAACCCTGCTTGCCTGCAAGGGCTTGGTGCACGACCAAGGGAGCGGGTGCCCACATGGCGCCAGAAGCAACCCGGGCTGCGCGTCCCAGCAGCAGAACGCGAGCGTCTCGCCCGCTCCCTCCTCGGCCATTAGCAGGATATTGACTATATCAAACAGATATCCCAGGAAAGCACAGAGTAAAAAGCGAAGAGGAAAAGGGCTTAGGTAAGAATGTCTTTCACTTTTATTATTCACACACCTGCACGTTTTACAGGAGAATGCAGCTACTAGAGGTTCTCCAAGAAAAAAATGGCCTAGTTAAGTTTTAATTCCCACAAATCAAACTTATTTTCTGCAAATGCGTAGCAAATTTTAAGAGCATTACTCAAAAAAGACAATGTTCTTTAGTATGAAGATCTACTTGTAGAATTCAGTCAGGCCATGGCATCATCTCTACATCATGAAAGGCCTTGAAAGGCCTTTGTGGGCCCAATTTGCCTGCTCGCCTACAGTAATAGACCGAAGCTTCAAGGCTTCACCTGGACCAGTGGTAACTTCCTAAATCCCAAAAGGAATTAAAAGAAACTGCAGAAGAGCTCCAGAAAAGCCTTTTTCTTCCTTTAAAAACCTGGGATTTTCTTAGGGCTTACTGCCATAGGGATGTGCTCAAATAGAAGAAGTACCTTCACAGCAGAATTATATCACCAAGGCTCTAACCCCTTAAAGCAAAATATATAAAGTGCAAAACAGGTCAGACAGACTACAGGTTGGGGCAAGGAAGAAAAGAGATCGATATGTCCAGCTTTTCAGGCATCAGTCCCACATACCCTTCATGGAAACTTTCTAAATGTTTTCCGATCTTCAGCTTTGTGACAGAAAGGGGTAAAAACGCATTGCTGAATCACACTCAACACCAGTGTCAGCCAGGGCAGCCACCACCACAGTCAATCAGCTCTTCGTGGTCCTGCTCCCATTCCAATACTTCGTATTCTGCAGTACGTGGATATCTAGAAGGTCTTCCCCAAAATGAACAATTTGCAAGGATTCTCTCCTGAATATTTACATACATAGATGATGCTTCAAAGTATCATGCCAACTACAACATGGACTATTCTTTGCTCACGTATGAGAAAACAACAATTCAGTTTGCAAAATGTGCCTGTTCCAAGAATAATCAAGTCATTCCTAAATACCCACACTGGCAATGTACTTGTCACATATGTAGCTATACAGTTTCCTCTGTTAAAACACTGCAACCAGTTAAGTGGCAATGTTAAATAAACCCCGTCATTTTCTCTTTCCTTTGATTTTTCAATGTTAGAAGATAAAGTGACAGTTATTAGGCAAATGGTAAATGTTATCTGTTCATACCAAGAGTGTTTTAGTGATTCAAAACCATTAACAGATCCCATGAGTCTAAATATAGTATAATGAGGAAAGCTACCAAAAGGGAGGAAAAAATTACAAAAAAAAAAAAAAATGTTACTACACTCAAGAACATATGCAGAGTTTCCCTAGAAGAGGTAAGGGACGCGGCTGACCTCATACAGTACAGCTTGAAAATCATTGTAAAAGAAACTTCATGTGTGCAAGATTAGAAAACATGAAATTGGATTTCTTTTCCTTATGCCTCAGAGCTTCTGTTAGGCTTGCACTCAATTTTACTGAGTTAAAGAAATACTGTGAATTCCAAGTAGAAACCTACCCTTGTTCAAAAGTTTTGCTCCCCAACAGAGAGGTTCACTTGTCAAACACAAGAACTGTATTGCAGGATGGGAACTTAACGTTGCCCGAGTTTGAAGCCAAGAATACCATTTCTCATCACATCCGTGAGATGTCCCAGCCCATTGGGCAACCTCTCAACCACCACCGGAAACAAAATGCCCAATCAGCAAAGCCAAAGAGAAGAGATTTGCTGTTGGCTTTGCTGCATCCCAGCTTCGGTGCAAGGGAGGCAGTGCAGCCCTGTGTCCTAAAGTGAAATATCCTACAGGAGACTCAGTAGATAGTTTTCCCTAACAAGAGAACTTCTGGGTGACAAGTCAGGAAATGTGCCAATCCCATCCCACTTGTTCAGAACATTTAATAAAAAAGTACCACGTCGTGGCACAACAATTTTGGGAACATTGGGAAAGGCAGAACTTCCCAGGCTGTGAGCACTGTACTTCATTGCACCTCACCAGATTGCAGAAAAGCTGCCTGAAACTTTTGGTATTTTCCTGGACAGAGCAGTTGTTAGATAAATCTTGCCAAGATGCTTTGCACTAGGCCATCACTATTGCCAAATACCGTTTTTAATTATATGCCTCTGCCTTTTTGAAGGGCAATTCTAATAAACCTCAAAAAGGCACCAAATTCTCCACTGCACTGCAACAGTCAGAGACAGGGCTGCAGAGCACAAACTTTGGAAAGAGAAGTCTTCCAAAGTCTTAAACTGTTCATAAATGTTCACCTATTTTCTTTTATTTCTTTGTTTTCAGTTTTACAGAATTAACATTCTCTAAAAATTAGAAGTCTCTTTACCAAAACCTAACTCTAAGGAAAAAGGCACAAAGTGGAAGGAGCAGGGAAACAAGGACCTTGGAGCACACAGCAAACACGGCAATTATTTTAACACGTGAAACGTGAACAACAAGGAGAAAAACTCGAGTTAAGAGCAGCTCGATTATTCCAACAGGACCACTTAGCAGCACTGATGTAAAGATAACACTTGCTTAACTAAAGTTTGTGAAGTACTTCACATTCCTCAGGCAGGAGGACTACAGCTATGCAAAGCATAGTCATCATTACACTGGTTGCCACTTTGACTTTTGTAAATAGTTAAAGGCTGTGACATTGCTAATTAAGCATAATGTAAAAGGTAGGTTACAATAACACGGGTCACATTTCAAAGCAGCCCATCTCACAAATACATTTATCTTGTTCTTTTTTTGGAAGATTCCTCCCCAAGCCCCTCCACACTAATGCTCTATACCTTTAGGTGATGATTCCTCCATTACCATAATCATTAATTATTTTAATCACCTCTTCAGACAAATGTTTTGGATACCTAGGTGTAACCCAGCACTGTTTCATTACAAATTCCAGAAATTTCAGTTTTTTCACATTAGGAAAACATGTATGATTATTATAGTAGTAATTAAAATAGAAGAGATACAGATGCAAAACAGCCTAATTTTTACACTAAGCAGTTAATTTTCTGTAATTCTTTTTTCAGACCTTTTCTAGTACATTCAATTTGCACTACCTTGTTTCTCCCACAAAGATTTTTGCTACTCATCTAGCAGTAGAAGCACAGCAGCAGCTACATATAAGTAGCAAGGAAAGGTATAAAGCAAGAATAAGCATATTGTAGCACAGAGGAGAAATGCCTAAGCTATCTAAGATGACTAGCAGATTGCCATCACTTTCAATAGCTTTATGCAAAAGCAGCTTTTTATTAAAGTTCTTAAAGAATGTCCAATAAGTTAATTGATATTACATTGCAAATAAAATCTTCTTATTTCACCCAATGGCTATGTTTTTTCAAGCATTTGCTTATGGGAGGAACCTACATGTCATGTTTGCTCTTTTTCTGTGTAGGAAAATTCTATAAACAAATTAGACATTGGAAAAACAACTACACTGTAGCTAACTGTATATGGCATATATTTGGTTGCATTCCAATTAACTGTATGGTTAATTGACCTAGATATTTTA
>JAUBNY010000992.1:179925-200701 GCA_032275445.1 Crypturellus soui | reverse complement strand
ACAGCCATTTTGTTGCAGGACAAAAGAGAATGAGTGCAGACTTTAAACCCAAAAGAACACATTTTAAAATGCTACCATCAAGCCTAACAACACACATCCTCGTCGAAGCGTGAGGACTTGAGCCTGTTCCCAGGGAGAGGAACACAGTCCAGACTTGTACAGGGAACCGAACTGGAGGGAGGGGGCAAGGAGGCGGAGAGGGAGGAAGGGAGGAGAGGGAGGAGAGGGAGGAAGGGAGGAGAGGGAGGAAGGGAGGAGAGGGAGGAAGAAACCGGGGATGAAAAGTACTCTATGAAAAGTACGTGGAAGCATTTGAAAACCTTAGCACATCCGGGAGAAATTCTAAACCACCGTATGACGGCTGCATGGTGCACTTATTCTCCAGCTTCAGGAAATACACTGCTATGAACACAGACGTAGGCATATTCACAAGTGAATATCACATCTTTAAATGACCTTTCAGAGACATACATTTGTCTACATATGAAATGTGATTCATAACTGTTATAGTAGATGTACAATTCACGTAAAAAACATATTGCGAATTATTACATATATCGTATGATATCTGCAGAACAAGGAAGGCTTCAGATCTCCCAGCGTGATTTGCAGCTTTGTCCTGTAACAGCAAAGGAGAAGTATTTCTTACACAAGTACCTGCCTTTTCTACTCAGATTTCTATCATGAGGACCTTAAATTCTCAATGACCATGAATTCAAAGCATATCTTGACTTGGTATTTGGTACTTTTTATACATATATAAACACACACACAACACACATGTGCATGTACACACAGAGGCTGGCTTTCTAGAAAGACATAAGGATGCTGATACAAATATACAGCCAAATAAATCTGTATGTATGTATACGCACATATATATGTGTATATAGAAATACAGATATAGCTTTCACAAACACCACAAATATATGTAAAGGAATAAAACATTTATGTTCCCTTTTTATTTTTTGGTTGTAGGTAGGTAAGATAGCAATTATCTGAAAAGAACAGAAAACGGGAAATCAATGCAGCAGTGTACGGGAGATGCGAGTCCTCCAGACTAGGAAGCCAGTCCTGTAATTAAGCAGAAGCTCAGGGTGTTGTGCTTGCAACATATCCAGCAACTGAGGGGTAAATCAGGTACTACTGCTTTCTGATGCCCAATTAAGTCCAGACAGCAGGAAAATCAAAAGAGAACCAAAATGAGCAAACCTATGCGATCTGCACACATTACATTTTACACTGCATTTGTACAGTCGTGTTCCTATTCTTTGGCTCGACACGTTTTTAAAATCTATCCTTAAAGGAAAAAATCCAGGTATAGGTACATGCCATAGGACATGAAAGCGAACATCCCATCTGTCTTATCTATGTCAGCTCCTGTGGGGGCAAAAAATTGTTTTGCTATTTAAGTGACTGCTGGCAAATGTAATTAACAACATATAATTAGGGAACATACAGGTAAAATACTTAAAAATCCTTCCGGTGACTTCCTGTTTACGATTATTATCCATTACCATAAACACGTGTAATAACTGCAGGTGGGGGGAGAGGAGGAAATAAAATTATCAACCTATCTAGCCAAAGAGCAAGCTACATATGCTATTTAAACAGAAATTACAGCTTCAAAATAGCAGACACATTTTGTAAGTACAATCATGGAAACTCCATAAAAAGGGACTGTGGGATGAGCGAAGAGGGTGTTGAAATAAATTAGGCTTATTTATTTATATAGCTATCGTCGCTGTATCTCCAGCTGCAGTACAAAATTATCCCCCTCCCAATTTTAATTAAACCTGAAGTAAAACTCACATAAATATCCATTGCAATTTCAGAAAGCACAAGGCAAACGCATATACTTAGATTTCAGGAACAAACAAACAACAACAAAAAAAAAACAAAAAAAAGAAAGAGAAGATAAAAAAAGTATTTTCAAGAATAACTAACCTATATAGAAAGACCTACTTAACATAGAAAGTTTTATATTCTATAAAGCAGGTTAAATTCCCAAGAAATGTATTGCTTTAGCCCAAATCAACATAAAGCTTCTAAATATGAATTGATCCTGGGCTGGAGTAAACATCTTGAAAAGGCTGCGCTCTATCCAGAGTGAATGGGGTATCTAGTGCCCCAATCTGCACTTGCAGCGATACAGAAAGCTGCACACATGTATAAATATCAAAATCTTAGTTGGTTGATATTCTGTGCTAGTGGTAGATACCACAGCCATGAAACACTACCTGTATAAAAAGATAAAAAGGAACAACATGCAAATAGTAAGTAGAACTAAAACTCTTTAGGAAACAAAAAATCCTACAGAACTGCAACAGCTGGCTTGAAACAAAGAGACTTATTAGCAACAAAGGCTAGAGGCCACTGGCCTTAAATTATCAGTTCTACTAGGAAAATTTGCTAGGAGAATTTTTGTACCCTCATCTCTATTATCTAACTATCTAAACTACGATCATGCAGTGTACCAAGCAAGCAGGCTTTGAAGCTAGCCGAAATCCAAAGGTAATATATTTGTTCCATGAAGCCATTTGTTGCAAGCACACCTCAATCTGACAAATTTATTTGACACTACACAAGGAAATGCCAACAAACTGACATACAAAACACCGAATAATATTGCTCACTTTCTTGCATGAAGGGATCTTGCCCGTGCTCCCTTCTCCTTTCCCTCCTTCTCTCAAGGGATATATTGATGTTATGCGCATGTCACGCACAAATTTGAACTGTAGATTTAAACCTTAGCTTGACTTACATTTAAATTACGTAAATATCAAGCTCAAGCCCTGCGAAATCCAAAGCCAGAGGATGTTATCCTGTCTCAGGATGGAGCAGGCTCCTCTTCTCCCTGTTACACAACTGAAAGGACTTGCGCGGATCTGGTCTGTGTAAAGTGTTCACGTACGTTACTACAGTCATTCCTGCCTCCAGTTTTCTCTTGTACAATTTTAACTTCCAGAGCTCATAACTCCTCACCTGCCAAAGAAGTTGGTGTCAAAATACTATTCAGAGAGTGAGGATATAAAATAAAAAAATAATCAGTGTATTATGGGAAAGAAGCTGGCTGGAAGTGACCAGTAGCCTGGGTCATAGCTGTGATACTAAAATTTATCCTTGCCCAAGAAGAGGGATATACATATATATGTGTGTATATAAATACATATCCTCTTTGAGAGGTGCCTACATTTGAAGGGGTGGTTGGGCAGATATCAAAATGCTCCCCAAATGCTCTCCTCTGGTCGGAGACTTGCATAAAATGACACATCTACCAAGCTGCATCTCGACAAACTGCAGAGGAAGGGTCTACACTTAAGATATGCTTTCCAAATCATGCCTATACACATCTTTTTAAGTCCTCTGAGAGGCAAAGCTACTCTGGCAAGAAAAGAGACATAGCAAGAAAGCAAGACAGATGTCCCAGGGCAGCTGGTTTAAGCTGGGTCCAAAGGATGCTAGCAGAAGACTATTTTGCTAATATAGCTTGTCTCCTCTCTCAGTTCGTAAATGCAAATTATCACTTTCAAGTACAAGGCTAACAAAAATTATATTCATAAGATGACACACTAAATCAAGATGCTACCTTTTCCAGCCCTATGAATAACACAGGCAATGAAATCTTTGGAGGTTAAAAACAAAAAAAAACAGAAAAATGAGAAAACCACCACCACCACCTAGTTTGCTATTTTATTTATACCCTCAATTCAAGCTCAAAGAAAAGCAATCCAGAAATTACTGGGCAGTAAGAACTTGATTACACTCAGCAAATAAAGTAAAGGAAAAAATAAACCTCAGAGTAAACAACTGGGAAAGAGGTAGGGGGAAAGGAGGAAGGGAGGGAAGGAGGAAACACAAAAAAAAAAGAACAGACTGTCTAGAACAGTAATGCAGGGGAAAATACTTAGATCTTGCTCACTTTGCTTTAATGAACCAAATACACGAGTCACATATTTGCAATACATTATAAATGTAAAGAAAAAAATGTCATGCAAAATAGAATATTTCAATTTCTGAACAGCCAAAAGTCATGATACATCTTAAGAAGGGATCTCTTTCTCTCAAACCTCAAACTGCAAGTAAATTTCCTAAACATTTTCATTTATACACTGCAGTACCTAATGGAGCAAATAACATGATATACAAGTCATACTGCTCTGTACCACACCTAGCAGGTGCACTGAGATGTTGAATACCTGTTAAGTCTACACCTATTCCTCTCAATCAAAAATAAATTATTAAAAATTGTAAATAAAGAAAAAGAAAAAAGACTTACAGGCCAAACTCATAATAACATCTAGGAAGCTTCAGAGTTAATTGAAACACAGAGGGAATCCTTAGACATTTATATTTAACTACATAGTCTTAGAGGACTCCATTGCAGACTACCTCATTTGATGATTAAATAGTTGGGTAAAAAAAATATTTCTGGTATCTTTCAAACTTTTATCTTTGCATTCAAAAAAGTCATAAAAATTAAAATAGGCAACTCAAATTTGGAATCCAAGTACAAATCATTACTTGGACTCTATGAGATGGAAGTGCACCTATATTCTCACATGGCTCCGAGGGGACAGAATTGTAAGCAGCAACCCAAGCCCGTCAGCACTTAAATTTACAAATAATCATGTTGGCAACAATGCTGTCCATTGGCTTCCTCAAAAATACTTTTCTAGAAGCTTTGTAATATATTAATTGAGTACTGTGCAAATACTAGACCAGGATTGTCAAATATTTCCAACCATTTTATATTCCATACTAGAAAGATTTCAGAATTTACTTCTGCGTTCTAAGAGTGACAAAATAGCTCAAATGCAGTTCAAAAAGCAAAAAACTTTTACATGAACTTGTAACTTGGAATTTGTTTTTCATTTCCTGCAAAACAGAGACACATATTCATACCCCCAGCAGTGACAACGAGATTTAATTAACAGGCATTACTGAAGAGATCTGCGTTCCATTAATGGAGAGACTATACTGGTATTATGAATTATCATAAATATTCAGCATCTGCAATCAAAAGACGACTGCTGTTTACATATATAATAAAGTTCTAATAATTCACTAGTAATCTTTCACACAGAGTAATGCTGCCACTTACGTCTGGAACAGGGAAAAATATATTTAGATTTTCAAGTTCCAAATCTTAGAACTGAAAATTAGTTTTTCTCTTTTATATAAAAATGAACATTCCTAATAACAGGTTAGTTCCCAAGAGATACTGACTCTACGCAACAGATGAGGGTTTCTTTCTCTTCCAGTGCTCAGATAGGCAAATCAGTCACAAGCAAAGAGCTGAGTTCCTGCAATCCTGGGAGTTCTGAGAGTCCTTTTTTTCTGCTTCTCCAAGTTAACTCCTACCTAAAAAAGCGCCTTTTTGCTGCTCTTGTCTCAAAGAGCACAGTCAATAATGCACCTTCTAGAGGACTGTAGCTCAAGCATTCCATGGCCGGGATCTCTCAGTTAAATTCTCAGCAGGAAGTACACTGAAAAAGATGCTTTTTTTTTGCAGGATTTTTCTTTAAGAGACATAGAAATCATAAAATTGGTCTACTTTATAGTCAAGGAGACTTGGAATAAGAGGGAAACCTAACTGAGGGCAGCTTGCTGTCACCTCACGGTGCTTATACTGAACTGCTGCCTTTGCTATCAGTCACACTCCAAGCCACACAATAGTCAATTCGGTTATTTTACCTCTATCTCAAGCAAGGGGATACAGGATTATCTGTCCGCTGAAGATTAAAGGATTTGGGGAAAACATCCAAGAGATGCTTCATCATATGTTTTGTCATTCCACAGCAGACTGAACCAAAGCAGTGGCAAAAGACACATTGGTGCTCAAACAGGACGAATGCCAGGAGAAGGAATTAGCAACTGCTGTGAACAATTTGAATTCACAAATACTCTTCCAGGGGAAATACCAGGCCAAGTATTAAAGAAATTAGTAAGATAAATAAAGAAAAAAAAAAACCACACCCACAATTTTCCATTAAGAAAGGTACTTTCAGTGACAGAGAACAATTTGGCTCTGGTTCCGGATCTCCAGATGGGACAGTGGTTGCAAGGAATGTGCTTCTGTATCTGAAGCTTCACTAGCTTGTTTTTTCTATTCCCTTGGAAAATTATTTCAGAAGTGCTTTATCTTCTTTGAAGAAGCATCTTTCCCTTTCTCGGATTACCAGACAAAACCTATAGTCACAAAAGTCAGTTTTTGAATCGTGTAGCTGTCTGACTCGTAGTTACAATGGGGGACGCAAAAAATGAAGCCCGAAAACCACAGGAAAAATCCCAGCTGACCATTAGACCAAACTGGCCCAGTCTGCCCCAGGGGAGGGGAGAGGGAGAGGGTGTCATCTTCTGAAGCCGAGACCAGCCAAATACATCTCACCAAAAGGTAATAAGCAAAACTCTTCTACAACAGCAGTGCCCTGGGAACCTGATTGGAATTTGGATATTTGGACTATTTTTTTTTTTAATTACCACCTGAGAATAAGTACTCAAGCCAAGGTCCAACGACGGCTCCATAGGTACCCAAATCGCTAGTAAAGGATTACCTTTTAAAGGATTATACTTTAAACAAAGAAAAAATTGGTACACTGCAAACAACTGACTCAAATCAGAAGAAACAGATTAATCCAACAGGATTATCGGGAAAGGCTTCTCTGTGCTTTAACGGCCAGATACCTCGCTGAGAAGCACAAGCAGTTTTATTTAAACGTCTCCCTGCGGTTGCGAAGCACCTTTTCATGTGACGATCCCCTGCTCGATCCCCTGCTCGCAGCTCACAAGTAATAGTTGCTGATTCAGTTAAGGCTGTTAAAACAAGAGCCTTGACTGATTATCCTCCGTCTCACAATCTGCTGCCTCTTCACAGGGCCCTTTCCTTTACCCTCGCACATGTAAGCTCTGATCTTCAAGTCCTTTTAACTCTAGCCAAGAAGAAAGATTAGTAGTTGCCGGTACCGCTCCTGCATTGTGCAATCCCCAGCACTGAGCTCCTTCCCTTCCCTCTGGCAGGCAGAGCAAGGAACAGGAAAGTGGAGTCTCAGACTGCATCATTTTTTTCCCCTGAATTGTTAACGCTCACCTAAGTCCCTATGGCCCGTAGTACTATGGTGTTACGGAAAGCAAAGTGGCACCAATGTACTTCAAGTAAAGAGCAAACACATATTGTCGAACAGGACTCGCTCTGTGCGTGCTGCCTCTGTCTGCTCTGCAGGTATTTTGGTAGCATTTGTGTGGTAACACACAGGAGATCGGTACCAAAATCTAACTCGATTCTTTCAGCAAACACAGTGGAGTAAAAACCCAGCTAAAAAGAAAAAGAAAAAAAAAAAAAACAAACTTGAAAGCAAAAGCCTCATTATTTTACTAAAATGATTTTTAGCCTTATATTCATCTTTTTAACATATAATTTTAGAAAAGCAATTTAGCATGTATTGAAGGCCCCCACAAAGTAACTTAATACAAGTCCTCATTACTGAGCAGCAATATAAGGGGACACTGTCCAGTCGGTTGATGCCTTCAGTCAGCCCCCCCATAAAGACCAGGGCGAATAAAAAACACAGGGAAGCTGGATCCGAGGACACGCACAAAGCCCGTGCTTGGACTGCACGTAAGCAGAACGACCGAGGTGACTTGTCCAATCTAGTATTTCTACATTTCCATCCTTTGAACTTGTCACATGTTGTTTTATAAACAACTAAGCTCTAGGTTTCTTTAGCATATATTTTGCATACATTTAAGAGTAAAGGCAGCATTAAGACTTACCTCCTCCACCTCCAAGGAGGCTGGAATTAGCTGTAAGAAAAAGAAAAGGAGAATCATTAGCATCGAGTTTCCTAAACATATAGGGATCCAAACCACAGAAGAAATATGACGTAAGGTTTTCCATTTTTGTTGTTTCAGAGACTTTGTTACTCTACACTTAACCAAGAATAAATACAATCTTTTTATTTAAACAAATTCAAAGCACAGTGTTTTTTGCAATATTTTTGAATCTATGTAATCAATAAATAAAACAGTAACTGCAAAAGCTTTATGTGTTGAACAGCTCTTGAAATAGTAACCTTGAATTTATAGTTCTATAAATGATATTTCTTTCTGATTAACAAAGGAAAGAAACCATCTTTCATTTTAGAGAAATTTAAACAGTCTTTGAGGCAATTTATGACGAGATCTGCTCATTTTCTAAGGCAGGGATCTTTAAGGATGACTGTGAACCCACTGAAATCAAAGGGAGTTTTATCATTATTTCCTATTAAGTTAGTAGGCTTAATTGCTTCTGTGACACAGTCACCAGCTACCCATGTCAAAAACAGATAAATCATTTATGGAAAGCTACTTTCAGCATACGGTGATCCAAGATGGTCATTCAAAGTAAGCCAGTGCAGCTAGACTCACACCGAACACTTTCCTGCCAGAGCCTTGGCAAAGAGGGAAGAAAAGCCAAAGCTTCTAAAGCCGCTCTGAGTGAAGAGTCACCCTTTAGCAGCGTAGGGAACAAATTCCCTTCATATAATAATGAAACTGAAAACCCAAAAGCACCGGGAAGAAGGGTGGTCACTGCTATTTTGTAGGGTCTGAAGATGAGAGAAGAAGCGAGGGAGCAAACCCCCCCAGGACTAATGCAAGAGGCACAGAATATGCTTCTTCCAGCATCCAAACTTCTCACTGTAACAAGTTGTTGCTTCCATGATCTCCTTCTGCTTCCTAATTTGAAGGTTTTAAAGAGCAAATTCCCTGCTTTACCTCCACCTTTTTCTTTTTTTTGAGACTCCTACTTTTCCAGACAGATCACCACTTGTGTTTCCCTCATTTCTTTTTCAGATTCTCCACATCCACCTTTGACACCCACTTCCAGTTTCCTCCTTTGCAGCCCACTTGCCCTGACCCTGCACTGAAATCGTCCTAACTGACGAGCAAAAAGGCCTCCCGAGAATCGAAGAGCATCATAGACCCTTAACAGTACCATCGTTACAGCAACTCAAGCAGCAGCAGCTCCGGCGTGTTTTAAAGGAATAAACATGCTCCTGTATATCCAGTATAACTGACCATACCTCTCCAAAGAAAGCGAGCCATAAACTCCATGAGTTATCCAGCCTAGGACTGGTTGGGTTAGTGAAACTTGGGTTGGGTTAGTTTGGTTATTGAAACTGTTCATTTAGCTCAAGAACCTCAATTAAATTTCACATATTTACACCCCATTAATCAATTATTTTGCTACCACATCACCATGGTACCTACTTTGTTGTTCTACTGTACAGCAAGAATGAAGGAGCAAATATTGCCATATAGAAGTTGCCTTTGAAAAGATGCAATAATAATGGTAATGAATATGTGGGGAGACAGACTGCAAAGAGTGCCTCTGAACTTCAATTTCTCAGTATTTATCTGCTTTTGCCCTCACTGAAATTCAGTATTAAAGACAAACTAAAAATGAACAGAATTTTTTACAGCAGCTTCCAAATATCAGAAGAAAACAACGTTATCTCATGCCATGAATCTGCCATTCACCATTACTCTTTTCTGGCATGTTATGACGAACCTATAATTTCTATTCCTGTTTTCCAATAAGTCAAGTCAAATTCTAGAATTTCAGATACTGCTTTTGAGAGATATATCTAAGGTCTGCTAAATTTTGCTATTAGAAAAGTTTCCACTGCTGTAAAACATTTCTTCCGATATCCAGCCAACATTTCCATTGTAACCTCTCATTTGCTGGCTTCTCAGAGAATTATGTTTCTCTCATTCAAGTTTTCCAAAAATGTTCATCTTTCCAATATTTTTCTAAAACTTGGTAACAGCACGTAATACAAGTCAGCATCACACAGTTCTCTATAGAAAAAGCAACAACATTTCAAACAGATTTTTGGCTGCAGTGCATCTATTAAAACTATTCAAAATGCAGTAATAATTTATAGACTTAAAAAAAGCCCCAGAGCTTTATGCTTACATAACAGAAGAAATAGCAAAACATTTTTCTACGATGCCAGAAAAGGCCATGACTGCATGGTATTTAAAACATCCTTTCCAGAAAGATAATGCGTCACTCAAAAACCAAGAGCTTCTATTTTTCCATTTTTTAGATCATACCCCAAAGGTTCAGTGAACAATACTTCACTTTGGGCAAACTTTACCGCGGATCACGCAGGAGGAAACGCGGCCTCCCTTCCCAGGCCCTCTGTGTTAACCAACCTGTGGCAAAACCTGCTGCAGTCCACATGGCCACTGCTGTCCTGCTTGCACCATCACCCACACTCACGCGCACAACTCCTTCACCTACGTAAGACACGCACACATGACAAGCAACATCTGTAGACACAGGAAATCCCTGTTGGCCAGATTCATCTTTATTTTCCCATTCTAGAGTTGAATATGTGATGCTGAAGTCATATAAAACAGAGGGGAAAGGAGAAAAAAAAGAAAAAAAAAAAAAAAGAGGAGGACTACTTCGTTACCAAGGTACAAGAAAACAAACAAGCATGAGTAGCCCCAAAGAAATAAGAAAAGACTTCTCATGCCTCACTTCATTCCACATGATATCCTTTCAAGCCGACCTGCCTGACTAGCCTAAAATTATGACCTTAAAAATTGAGGTCTACAACAGACTCCTGCACAAAATCCAGTAAAAATAGACTTGGAAATATAAATTTACTATGTACCGACTTAAACAAAGAGAACTTCTGGCACAGAACGGTCAGACTGCCATGGCTAACGCCTTCCTGGTCGTACTGCACCAGGCTTCATCCAAAACGCCTCACTTCACTAACACCGTCTGCAAGAGGCAGCAAAGGCAAGAGCTCATCTAACTAAGTACATCCACCTGAGTCAGTTCACATAGGCTTCAAGGAGGACAACGGGCACATTTTTTGGAGTAATTCCCATGGCGTATTTTAAAACTGGCTTCAGGGGGAGCTAAATTGCAGCAGAGGAGACCCTGTGCATCTCCAGTGCTGTAAAAGGAGGATCGACCTCTGGAGTTTGAAGCAGATCAGCCTTAAAGCATTTGAAGCATTATTTGAAATAAACAGCATTTCTACAATATCAAGGCTCATCTCTAAGAAGAGCACTGATCCAAAAGAAGGAAAAAAAAAAAAAAACACACCTGTGCCCATCCATTGAGCTTAATGATTTGGCCCTTAATGAGATGTTTATGACCTTACATTCAAGCAGAAACCGCCACACTTTACTTGTCTCAGCAGCAAAAAGGACTGGATTTTAATGCTATTTCCCCCAGCACCGGCATAACGCTGCTAAACACACTCCGTGAATCCCTCCTACCCTGCAAACTCATCTCTTGCTCTAGGAAACTGAATTGCTCTCCAAAACACTTCAGGAGAAGTGACTCGAGAGAAATGAATTTAGGGTAAGCTTAGTTTCCCATTACAAAATACCAGCAATGAGATCTCCAGTTTCTCAAATTACAGATTTGGATAATGAATATACCAGTATACTTGGCAAATAAGAACTGAACATGAATGTTTTAGATTCCAGCCTTCTTAATAAGTCATATGGCTTCCCAATATTTTTTGGCTGAATATGCAGGCCAGAAATTCTGGCAGGAATCCTGGCATTTTCTTCAGTGTTCTCTTTACAACAATAATCTTGCCAGAAGGTAGGATTATTTAAAATTTTGTGGAAAGCAAATGAATGCTGAAGAAGTTCACCTCTAATGAAACTGAAAATCTTCCTACACTCTAACCCAAAGGTTTAAAAAGTGAAAAAGGATGCTGCTTAAATGGATGTTTACAAGCATAAAAAGATTTGTTTTTTCTTTCTGCTGTCAATTCTGTTGGATTTTAAAAAAATAAACTGAAGCCAATATGATACTTCTGTGATATCTCTGGAGATAACAGGCTTTTAGCTTTGTTAACAACACAGCCAAATAACTCTGGTTACTTTTAGTTGGCATACACTCATCTGACAACATTTTAAAAACATAAATCCTTTGGGGAGCATGTCTTTGTCAAGTATTAATGGCACTAGTAACTAAAATTGACATCTATGTCATGCAGCCATGCATCTGTCAGTATAATAAAAATATACTTTCAAAAGATTACTTAATATTGTGTGACTCTGGCAGATATTTGAGCTTATTTTTATATAAAAAGATTAAATATTTTTGTCAATACCTTCTAATTGTGAAATTTATTTGAGATGACATCTTTATAGTCGACAACATTGTAAGATGCAATCCATACTATGGCCTCAAACATCATTTTTACTCATCAATAAAACATCCTAACAGGCGACTTATGAACAGAGTCACGTTAATTTATGGAACAGTGAGCTCCATTTCTCTGCATGTTTGTGGGACATCCTTATCTCCCACTGCGTTTTGTTTGACCTCTTCTCCAGAAGGCAGAGAGAAGCAGGAGGAAATGAGAGCTGGCAACCAGACCCGGTGCATTAAACCATGTTACACAAGACACATGGTGGCAGCTTACAGGAAAATGGTTAAAGCTTAAAGATCATGAAGATGATTTCAAAGTATTTATAATAAAAAATACAGCTACACATGGTGAAGTACAGTATAATCACCCCTGTAATTAACTTGAAGAATTTCCTTGCACATAAAGTCACTGCAATCAGGAGAGTCAAAACAACATGGTAGCCAGAGGCTTGAAGCAAGTTCTGTGGAGTTACACAAGTACCTCAGGATGCCAAGAGGAGCCTGGTGGGAATCCAAAAAGTCTATGAAAAAAAGGATCAACTTGAAGTATTTAGGCCAATTCCACCATTTGCATTTTCAGACACCTACCTGCCTTTCGCAAACACCTCGGGTCCATCGTCACTGTGACTGTCACGCGGGCAACACTAGCTAGAACCACCTCCACAACACACGTGGCAGCAAATTGCTTCACTGCTCTGCACCATCCAGCAGATTTCTGCAAACAACCCACCTTCCTCTCAATCTCTCTCACCTCCACAGGTGAGCTCTGCACCTACTATTTAAAATCTCCCCAAAACAAAAGGAGATCCAAGAAGCTGAAAAACACTTCAGCAGAAAAGCTAACCCACTTCCACAAACTCCTCTTAAAACCTCTCTTGTAGCACACAAGCCAGTCAGTTCACAATCACCTGCTTTAGCTGGTCCGGGCTAACGCTACCCATCTGCTCTGCAGCTCAGTGCCCCCTCCTGCAGCTGAATGCTGACGAAGAACACGGGCTCCCTGCCCGGGCTGGCCCTCTCCTCCCTGACGCTGGGAAATTCCTACTGCAAATTTGTTGTGCTTTAAAGATTAAGAGAAACCTAATGGGAAGCTCTGTGCAATTAAAAATATAGATTTTCTATCTGGACCTGATAAGAATGGCTTTACCGATGATTGGGGTTATGCAATCTCTTCTGTTCTATTCCTTGCTCTGGCAAAGTCTCTACGACGACCAAGTTGTTTTAACTGAGTTCTGTCATTTTTGCAAATGAAGTAGTCATTATCTCCGATTTCAAGCTTTTAAAGGATACTTCATAGGGAAAGGAAGCAAAAAAAAAAAAAAAAGTCTCCTAATAAGACTTTTGGATCTGGGTCTGACAAGGCAATTCCCTTTGCAACATTCTGAATTTAATACAAAAACAATAACTATCATAACTTCTCAGGTTTTTTTCTTCCTCTAATACAGTGCCAACTCAATTTATAATAACGTTTTTACTTAGGGAAACCATTTTTAAAAAGCACCTGTATCCAAGCGAGCACTGGGCTGTTGATCAGAAGTGCATGTTCAAAGTAGAAGAAACAAAGTGACAGTTTTTTTCTCTTACAATGAAATACATTAATTGTCCTACTGCACAGCGAAAGAATATGAACAGTAACTTAAACTGTAGACAATTGTAGACTTGTGCTGACTGACAAAAACACCCAGGACAGAAAGCTCTTGGTGCAGATTATATGCTAAAAACTTCCAAATAAATTGTCATATAGACTGAAGTTTGAGCTCCATCTAAAAAAGGAACCTAAGCCTTACAGTAGCCTGTTTTTGTTGGGATAGTTGACCATAGCAAAGAATATCACTTAAAAGAACACTCCAAAAGCAGAACTTTTTAAATAGTAACATTCACCAGGAGACATCAGAATCTCCAGCCCCAAACCCAACTCAGCAATACACTTTCCAATCAAATTCTGAAAAACAGAATTCAGCCTTTATAGCAATAACATGGTATGATTTTCAGCTAGACAGAAACTCCTATTCCTAATCAAAGAAAAAAACAGGGATACAAAAGCAAAAGGCTTCCCATTCCCACCTTGTAAAGGGCCCTTAGAAGAACCTGTTTTATGAGGCTGATCTCATCCTTGGTAGGGAGATGACAGAGGTGTTGAATCAGAAGCTGTAATTTTAAAGGGAAGGAACTAGAAAAGGCAAAAACCAGCTAGTAAGTACAGATTCATCACATTTTGTGTGAGCTCCATTTCAGAAAGCACTCTGTTTTTCATTTCTTGTCATTCTTTATAGCAAACAGAAGCCATGCACAAAGCAGGAATAATTCCACTCCAAAAGACAAGTCAGGGAATTGTAACAGACTACCAGATGCTAAAAAGAAGGCTATGAATTCATGCAATTTGTGGGTCAATTTGTGGTTTGCTCAACTACTTACAATTGCCTTCTAGATCATCAAGTTATTTTAAAATGTAGCTGTGCTGAAATGTAATGCAAAAGCAACTACTTCAGGGCAGAATAGTGAGAAAAAATATGCAGGTTTACTATAGCCCATTCTCTGTCATAATTTGGACAATTTGTGTGGTTTCTGAAAGTAATATTAAAGGAAATCTAAGTGCCTCAGCACATAACTAACCACTTTGTGTACAGTCATCATAAGTATTTAAAAGCCTACAAAAACTAGAGTAAGAGGGAGTCCTACATTAGCATAGGGACCAGTGCAGTTTTGTTAGTAATTTTTAAAGAATAATTATTGAAATTTATATATTTCATGCATCTTCTCAATATCCCAAAGGTACTGGATTATATTACTTGGGATATAAAAAAATAGCAGCCAGGTTCTTTGTGCTCACTTTGCTTTACTCTTTTCAAAACTGAAATTACTCCTGGACCTACAAAAGTCTTCGGGCTATTTATTTAGCTCATCTTTTCACATTGGTCCACCACTTAAACAATCAAAAACTACAAGAATTCATTTCAGTTTCCTTTGTTAGGAAATAATCCTATAAAGTCTGATTTCCAGAAGTAAAGTAATTTCTGTGTTCTCTGACTGCAAAAAGTTTGAAGAAAACAACATCTTATGAGAACCAGAAAGAAATCAGAAGGTAATGGAAACTAAAATATTTCAGCGTTGAAGTATTAATATTCAATCTTAGGGTTTCAAAACCAGAGAAGACTTCAGCTCGTTATGCAATCCAAGTCCACGATTAAAATCAAGACACCGGGGCCTCGCAGCAGAACAGAATGTTTTTCCTGAGGGCACCATGCAGGAAAGGAGAGATGGGGGGTTCAGGCACCTCATCTTCCTCCTGGCATCGAGGCGAGCCCCGGGCTAGCGACAGCTCTAGGCTTCGCATCAGTCAGCAGAGTTCAGAGAAACACTAGCAATCGCCTTCACTGTTCTTTTTTTTCTAAGGAAATTAACACACATGAACAATATTAAGTTAAAAAAAAAAAAAAAAAAGCACCTAATTCCCTACCCAAACAGCCCTCATGTTTTTTCCAGCTCCGCAGACAAGACTTTACTTGTAAATTTTGCCACAAAGTTAGAGGATGCAAGGTGTTACCTCACTGCTTTTGCAAGAGTGCCCTGGAAGGCAGATTTTGACAGTGAATTATAAGCTCCTGCAAGCAACCAGTGCAGACATGCAGGATTTGGAGAGCCTGCAAGTGAAGAGAGGAAGGGAGGTCTACTTGAAAATACATCCAGCTGACTGAGTGCAACATTCTCTGCATATGAACATGATATATAACCTCTTTAATGACCATTTCTTTATATAGTCTGCAATTAGAAGCTGCTCCCGCTATGGTCATTGTGAGCCAGATTACAGAAGAAACATAGAAGAAATACAGAATTGATTTTACTTTTACCCTGAGCATAGGCCTAAATCGTTGCCCTTGGGCTAAATATTTTTGTAACAGTAACAGTCATGTGTTGCTTTATTAAAAAAAAGTAGTAAACTAAATATTTTGATTAAACCAGGAATAATAATTTACAAGAAAATATGGAACATGCATCTTAACACTGTCCATAAATACATTGTCCTAAAATCTATCTGTGTATTACTGTCGGATATACTACTCATGTTTTATCTTAACTAAATATTTCAAAAGGTAAAGATAAAAAGATCTTGAGAAGAGCACAAGAGACCTTAGGAAAAAAAGGCAGCCTCCCATTTACTGCACCACAGATATCAGACTTTGCCCCTTTCATGATAAAAGTAAGTTTGCTTAGGGAGATAGACATTGATGATCCTCTCGACTTTCCTGTTCCTGGAACACACAATCTCAGGTCTTAAAACTGAAGAACCATAATTCAAAGTTTGAAAAGAAAGAGGGGGGAAAAAACAGTAATTATTTTTTACTATTACTTTACCATTTTCACATGCCCTGAAAATTTGAAAAATCTCCTCCATTCAGGAACTTTAGAGAAAAGGGAGCTCACAAGTAATCAAAATGATATGAGGGCCTGTAGGCAATTCCCAGGGCAGGACGGAGCCGGGAGCCTCGATGCCATCAGGAGGACTGACCGGGTTCCAGACACTGCGGGACGAGGCTCCTTTCCTGTCAGGTTCTGGGGGGTTTCTCGTCTCTCCGAGTGCAGCTCTCCTGGCTCCGGAGCTATCAGGCCCGGCCAGGCCGCAGCCGCCCTGCCAGCTCCTCGCCGTGCGGACACAACAGCCCTGCTCAGGGTTTTCCTGAACACCAGCTGAATGGCAGCTCCCCGGCCGTCCCCATGTCCCACCATAACAAGCATTCCTCAATTACAAAGTTGATAAAAGCTATTACCAAAAAAAAAAAAAAGCAGTAAATAGGCAGTTTTGTTACAAGAGCGTGTATTCACACAGACCATACCGTGCAGCAAATGAAACACTCAGCAGCAGATCACAAACTTTATCGTCTGAACTCTCCAGAAGAGACGCATATTTGGGATGCAAATCAGAAGACCACATTCAGAAAGGTAATTTTACCAAGTCGCCAATGGAGTCAGGGAGGCACTGGCAGGTGGTGACTCCTCTGCTACCGTGTAATTCATTACTTGATTTGAGACATCACCTCACTGCTGGGGGTGATTCTGACTGTGCAAGGACTGCGGCCACCCTGTCACTCCAACCAGGCAGAGGAAAGAAAACACATTAAAACCAGTCATTCTTCTCCCAATTGTTGCCTCGTTTTTAACCCAACTATCCAGAGCGACTTTCTGGAGCAAAGATACACAATACATTTTTATTTTAACAATTAATTGTGCTTTCCACGTATCAGGTAAATTCAACAGCTTAAAAAAATCCAAGCTTTCATAGAGACATTTTGCCTCCAGGTCCACTAATATGTACCCATGATGTTTTATTCCATATCCAAGAAACAAAACTATAACCTAGTAGGTGCACAGCAAACACGCTATTTCATTATCCTGATGCTAACAGAATTTGGAGGCAGCTGAATACCTTTCAAAAATGTCCTGAGAAAATAAAATTAGGCACAATACAAAGTGCGTTTATATGACTGCAGTGCCCAGCATATGAAATGCCATTACAGGCACCTGACGCTATGTGTGCACACAGCTGTAGGGCAGGTGAAGCACGTTTCTAGAGCTGCTAGAGGTGATGAATCATCTTACCAGCTCTTTATGAAATGACTTCTCTGGCGACAATTGCTAGCGGCAGGCCTCAGAACACCAGGAGCATGCCCTAATCCTCAGTGAGAAAGACATTAAATGACAATTTTAAAAAGCCTATATTGAACATGGAAAATTCTATTTTCTCTTGGAAAATAACTGCCACAATCTCATATTCTATTACCACATCAGCGAAGAAATAGTTCACTGGATAGTTTAGTTAGAGAAGAACTACACCCTATGCCTCTTTTCTGCAGTGTTAGGTACAGAGATGAGAACACCAAACCTTGTCTCATTCTTATATCCATGATAAATTTGCATGCCACAATGCATGGCACAGATATTAAATACATAGTATAAGCTTATGCTCATGATTTGTAGGAAGAGATGCCTCCTTAATTTATCTCTTTAATAATCCTTTGACCTAGGAATATCACTTCTACTGATACATATAAATGACAGAAACAGCCTGATAATCTTCCCAGAATTTACTAAGGAAGAAAACTGACTGGAATAAATAACTTTGCAAGAGTACAGCTCTTTACTACTGAAATTTCAGGCAGTCTTTCCTTTATATTTCAAAGGAATTAAATCTACCGCAATTAATGATTACAGCTTTTCCTTCAATCAGTCCATATTCCTCTAGGAAATTAACTTAGCTATTAAAAGCCTAAAGGCTGGAAAGGAACCTAGTTAGATGAGTTTCACCTCCCCTATATTGCCTGTGTAATCAAATGCAGTTTCTCCACCAGTTTAATTCTAATCAGTTTAATTACTGAAAATTACAAGAAAAAAAAAAGTAATTCTCACACCAGAACAAAGAGGAAATGCTTAATGTGCAAGAATACTGGGTAAGAACAGTTTGATACTGCACCTTAGGAAGAGGCTGAAAATAAAATCAAATTAAAATATTCTTACGACAACAGTCACTGGAATCGGGAGGTGGAAAGAGCCAGCCACAAGTCAAAAAGTATTTACAAACCGTGAAACTGGGGGAGGGTTTTTACTTAAGTATTGCAAAACTAGGATTGCACTGGGCCTGTCGAGCTCTCCTGATGACCTAAAACCGTGTTTCCTACTCAGTCTTTTGGTCAAACATTGTTCCGTCAAGCAAGGGAAAAGTAGAACGCGCACTGCCCAGAATGGCTTAATTCTGCCTTTGTCACCAAGAGGAAGAAGCTCTACAAGACGGGGGCAGCAGGGCTCTCCATGCCAGTGGAGAAGGAAACAGCTGCGGAGCCAATTCTCCTTCCTCGCTGGGTCTCAACACTAGAATTATTCCACATGGAGAAAGGACTCAAGGGTAAATACGGAGAGAGACATCTCAGGTGTAGGAGAACACTCTGAGGGAGCACAAATTGAAGAACAAGGCCAAAAGGAAAACAGATCCTAAAAAAAAGAAGTCCCAGATTGAGATAAAAAATGGAAGAATCCCTAAAACAGAAAAGGAGTAAAAGAAAAGGCGTAACCTCCTAGTGGAAATGCCCTCTTGCATATTTTATAAAAATACTGAGATGAAAAGTCTCCTAGTCAATTCCTTTATATTAAATTCATACTTACACATACACTTATATACATACATATCATGGATACACATATCAGTAAATATGCACAGGAATGTCTTCCTCCACTTGCTTTTCATAGCAAAGCATTTCTTAATGTTATAAAACCTCATTTTTAGAAACAGATTTTTTCACTATGTTTCTGTTATTTCTTGCCATAAGGCAAGAACTACTTGCTGATCAGAAAAATGCAATCGTGTATATATATATGTATATATTTATTTTAAATACACAACAATCAATTAGACCAAAACAGTTTTATGATATACTTTATAATGCTAGGGACTTAAATCAAGTCCACCTTAAATCTCCCCTGTCAAAATGATTAATCCTCATCTCATTTAAAATGCTAGTTAACAATCTACTACTACTGCAAAATCATCTGATCTGTACAAGACAGAAGTAGGAGTAGTTTGGTGACTATTCCTGGAAGATTTCATGAAGTGGGAAACCAATTGCTATAAAACAGAGCAGCCGTCACTTAAAAGGCTAAAAAAAATTATTTCTGCTGAATTCACCAATCATCCAGCTTTTTATTTTATAATATATCCTATGGAAAAGAGAAATTCTGGTTTAATGCAGGAAGGGTGTCCTCCAAAATGAAAACTGCTCAAATCCAAGACAAAGTTTTAACTAATTTGTTTCACTGAGATTGCAATAATTAAAATTGAGGGTGAGAAAAAAAAAAGGAAAAAAAAGTACTTAGCATCCTGGAATTTGCACAAAAACATGTAAAGGTGAGTTATATAAACTTTAGTAATGTGCAAATCATGCATTTTATTAAATAATTATTTTGTATCTTTTAGAAGTCCATATTTTTTGCAACACACAACACACACACCTTCTTAACAAGGTCTCTTTCTACTCCAAGATGCTTGTAGTGATGAAATCTTTACAAGTACCCTGGGTTTGGAAAGAACTGCAGGAGAAAAGTATCATCTTCCTGAGCAAACACACCATGACTGCATCAACTTTAACTGTGCTCTTCTGAAGAGACTATCTAATCAATGATATCAGAATGTAAATTTATGTAAATGCGGTGACTTCTTCACAACCTTTGTTCAAAAATACCAAGCTTTGAACATTCAAAGGACTGTAGTGATACTGGGATGAACATATCTGGCAGCACAATGTGTCTCAATCAATGGATTGTCCTTAAATGAGTTGTCTCCGTGTATTCTGACTCACTCCTAACTGTTTTATCAAAAACACTTAGGAGGGCTTTTTATCCCCCTTCCTTGCCAAGTTTTGCCTCATCTTTTCTTCTCTTAGAAGATGGGGAAAGCTACTGAGCTTGAAGTTTTCAAATCCTTGAAAATTCTGATTTCTGAAATACTAACAAAACTCTCATTCATGAGAAAAGAATCTAAACTTTAAATATTCCAGAAGCATAATCTAGTAGTGCAGTTTTACCAGATGATAGCCTTTACACGATAAATTTTTT
>JAUBNY010000992.1:160025-173285 GCA_032275445.1 Crypturellus soui | reverse complement strand
CCCCAACTAGCTGCCCCTTTACTACAGTTTCTTCTGGAGCATTTCCTCTGCCCAGAGGTGTCCGAAGTGGCTCTCTGGGGTTATAGGCCAAACTCCTGATTGTATAAATTAGTCAGAATCCTTGGAGGAATACACAGCAATTTCAAAATTACTGCCCCAAAAATAAAACTGGCAGCAAGTTCAACTCTTCACAGACCATTCAAATTTGCCTGTGCTTATAAGCTCCCTGAAGGCAGATGAACCTCACAAAAACCTTTTAATGTTCTGCATCTTCAGCTTCACACAGAGCCAAACCTCAGTGTTGCCTTTTTTTCTTAGCCCTCCTCTATTCTATTTCTCCTCTGCCATTGATAACACCTTCATTTATGCCACTGGTTTTCTACTCCGATGCTTCTCCTTCCCTTCTGTGTTTCCCCTCCTGTGAGTTACTGCCTCCCACAAATCTTAAATCATTAATATTATTTTTGTTAACGCCTTTCGCAACCCAGAATCCAGACCAAGGTTCTCCAAAGTCACTATTGATTCACAGCAGTCATTTAAGACATCTTTAAAAGATTTGAGGACTTAAATGTAAACAACCATTTCCACAGTATATTTAAGTCATAGGCAAAATAGAGTGATATGAGGAAAAAAAATTAAAATGTGTGGAAAGGTTACAAGTGGGCAAACACATTTGTGGCGGCACCAGGAAAGGAGGGCTGAGTTGGTACCTCTGCGGTGGAGGAATGGATTGAGAAGAGATGCACGAGGTTGGGGAGCACCCAGCTAAAATTTCACAAAATTTTGCCTATCCAGAACAAGTTAGTCACTGTTCTTCTGTAAATAAGAAACTTGCTAGGAGACTTATTTACGCCAAACACATTAGAGATCTTCTCACATCCTTTCTAGCTTCAACTGATATAAGAGTTTGCCTTTTCTTTATTGATCTGACATCTTCATGGCAAAGACTTTATCCATATGCAAAGTTTGCCAACAAAAGCACCTACAGAAATGCTCAACTTACTAAAAAGAAAGAAGAGTGAGATTGAGTCACGGAGAGAAGAAAGGAGCAGCAAATTTCATCAACGTGAATTCCGCCTTCAGTACTTTTAAATTGAGTAATATTTTTCATCATGTTAAAATAATGCTAAAGGCCTCCCAGGGAACAGCAGATCTTAGTTAAAGCAAGGATGAGAATACAGAAGATCTGTCTGGAATAACTTCATACCAAAAAATAAAAAGAAAAGAAAATTACAAGTCACAGCATTCTGACCTGATCGTCTTGGGATAAAAATATGCACCCTGCCTTGATGAGCTCTTCTGCTAACTGCATTTGAATATGTTCCAAACAAAACATTATTGCATTAAGAACCCTCCTTTCATTTTCCTATTGCAGGAAGCAAATTTGACCAGAAAAATGCAAGGCACAACTGAGGGTGGGGATGAGGAGTGTTACACTTCCAACATACCAAAAAATCTTACTTGAATATTCACAGCTAAAAAAGTCAAACTCTTACTCCTTGTTTGTACAATGCTCAGCCTCAGACCAAACCAAAGGCCGAGCACAATTCTCAAATCAAGCTTGTTTAAAAGCAGTTTTCTCCTCCACTGTCAACACTCTGAATATGAATTTTAAGTTTTATATTTTGCTGGTCGGCTTGACTCCATCATCTCCAAGGAATCATCTTCAAAATAACAGGGAGATACAGAACCAGAAGAGCAAATATTTCACAAGCATGATTACGCAGTGGAAATGCACATTTCAGCATACAGTTATTTGTCTGAAAATGCATTAACATTCTCATGTTGCTTTATTTTCAAGTTCAGTTCTAGCCTAACCAAGCAATGGGCCTCAAAACATGTTATTGCAAATCAGCTAATTCGTTAGCTGATGATTAAATGACCCACTATTTAAAGTTTTAGTTTTGGTATTTACCTGAAAGTAAACAAAGCAAGATAGATCATCTTCATTCTGAATAGTTTTATCTTTATCTCTTTAATGACAAGAGAGGTGCCAAGCTGGTTGTGAGCCACAAAGGCACAAAAGCAAAACTCAGCTTGGGTTGCCTCATGTGGGCATTTCTTTCCTGAAATCCTTGTTGGTCCGTATCTGGCATTGGAAATGAGCAGAGGAAAATTCTCGGTTCTTTGTGTTTACCAGCATCTTAGTGCAATTCCCCTCTGTGTTATTAGAGCAATGTTATTCTTCATGTCCTACTAAAACTCATCACGACACAGAATAAAAGAGTAGACAAGCATTTGGTATCAGAATACTAATCTAAAAACTGACTTCTGATCATGAGTACAATTTATAAAATAAAGTTGCCCCTTTAATATTTGGAAATACTTTTGGGGGGAAAAAAAGAAAAATGACGAGTCATCCTAGCTGTGCGTAAAGATCTCTTAGGGCTGACATTTCTTTTTCAAGTGAAATCTGATGTGATCCCATTGCACCTTCTTTCCTGTTGGCACAGAGGGTTGCTATGACATATTGCCATAAATGAGCCCCTTTCCACCACTGTAGGACTTGCAGATAAGCCACAGATACAGCCTACTATGCCAGGAAGGTAAAAGAGAGTGCTGAGTTACGCTTATTTAATTGCACATCTGTTGTTAATCTTGACACACAGCAGATTCAATGGCCAATTGAGTGCAAATGAAGGGAAATGGAGACTTAGTGCCACGAACCTACAAAATGCGACAGACAGAATTTGCAAGATCTCTTGTTTTTTTTCATTAAGTCAGTTCTATCATTAAAAAACACAATGGATGATTGACTATTTCCTACATTAATCCTTCGAAAGATTCATCACAATAGACGGCTTGTTCGGCCACTGAACGACGAGCCACAGCAGGTGCAGGAGCAATGCTCCTAATGTCCCAAGTTACCAGTGAGCTGAGACTTAGAGGAGGTGAAACACTCCTGGGCAGAATTTCGGAATAGAACTTCAATTTTTGACCACAGACATTTTCCGAACGGAAAAGCAGTCCAGTCAAAAGTCTCCTTAAATGTTTTAAGTTGTAGGCAGCCTTGCACGTACCTACAAAACTTGTTGACACTACTGCTTAAGAAACTCACATTTCTTGCCTAATTTAGATTTAGATTTTTGATTTTGATTTGAAATCAGCCTTATTTGTTGATTTCTGTGCACAGCGATCTAGAATTTAGTAAAATTATTTCCACACAAATGCCAGCATTGGAATGAGTATAGCCTCTAAATTACAGCTTCACATATCTTAAATGCACATTTTACAAATACTGCAGCCAGGTCCAAATAGGATCAGTCATTACACTAACCCACTCCAGCAATTTTTTCCATCGTAATTCAGTACATTACGTACTGAGCTCTGGCAATTTGCAAAATGATTTTTTTTTAACACTTTGCTCTAAATCACAGCCAGGACTGTAGGCAAAACTGAGCAACATCATTATTATTTTATAAAACATTCCCATAAAATTATGGGACCAAAACCCATTTCACAGCCATGGTAAAAAAATGATGCAGCCCCAGAACAAAAATCCAGGGTCCTTAAATTCCACTGTGCTTTATAATTGGTTTTAGAGAGATAAACATGATCCACACAATTTAAAGATACTTAAAGACACCAGCACAAAAATAATCAACATCCCCCAGTTTCACAGAGTTAAGAATAATTTCTATCACAAAAGACATATGATGCAGTCTGCCACAATGTTCAAAGCATTTGGCATTTTATTAGTTTTGAAATTAATCCTCCTCCCAAAAGGCTGTTTTTTAAAAGCTGCGAGGACTTTTGAGTTTATTAATTACTCTCAGTGAAAGGTAATCGTGTGGTATTATTTTCCACTGTGCTGCCTGAAGGAAGCGTTTGCATAAAGCAAGAAATCCCCTATCTACCTGCACAAAAGCGCGTCCCGTCTTTCATGGAAGATGCCTGCAGACCAGCAGTGTGGAGCAGAGGACTCCAGAGGCTCTCAGGTTTAATACCCGATCCCAGGGGATAGGGAGCACCCTGTGCTGAGCAGCAGCAGAGGTGCAGCAAGCCCTGAGGCCCTGGGTTTCCCTTTTTCCCAGTCTCAGGGGAGACCTTATCGCTCCCTACGACTCCCCGAAAGGAGGCTGCAGGGAGACGGGGGCTGCAGAATACCTACAGATAGGCCAAAAGGAAATGGTCTGACGCTGTGCCGAGGAGGTTCAGGCTGGACATGAGGACAAATTTCTAGTAGTCAAGCACTGGAATAGGCTGTCCAGGGCAGTGATGGAGTCGCCATCCCTGGCAGTGTTCAGGAGATGTGCAGAGGAGGTGCTTAAGGGCACGGTTTAGCAGGCAGGGTGTTGAGGTATGGTTGGACTCAGTCTCAAAGGGCTTTTCCAACCACAATGATTCCATGATGCTATGATTCCTCCATGGTTTTCTTTATGCAACAGCTCTGCAGGCAATGCTGCTTTGTCCAGGGTGTCCACAGCCACATTACCAGTGTACACAGACCTACACAAACTACAGTTGGACAAGGCCGAACCTCTATTCACATCTCACAGCATTTACATTGTTTGAAACTGATTTTTTTTTTTTTTGTAGCTTAACTTATCTGTGATGAACCTTCCTTATCTGTTAGGAGGAATTTGTCTAACAGTGTTGTCAGAATATCACTGCAGGGTAAATCCGATCTGTCATTCCTGCTCCCAGTTTTACATCTCAGGGAGGCACAACCAAAGGCTCAGTCGCAGCACACACAGGAAACATTAATTTATGCCAGGGAACCAGTCTTTTAGCAGCCTTGTAATATTTTGAAAACTCTTTTTATGCCAAGATCCTTCACACAAAACAAAAGTTTTTCTCTGTGTATGCAAGAAGCCAGGTTTTTATTTGTGCTGTATTTGTGCCTGAATTTGATGCTTTATAAACCTTGCTGTAAAATGACTGTACATCTGTACTGCATGTAGGGTTTTTTCCTCCTTAGAAAACATGCAAAATTATACTAGAAAGAAATAGTTCTTTCACAGATTTCATTCTTTTGCTATTTTTTGCCCAGGTCAAATATACACATGCAATAAATAAGCTATAATTTTGTTTCTAAAGCATCTGTCATCTCTTATGAGAACTTGCTGCTCACAAGCAATGTTTGTTCCACATTCAATTTTATGAAGTTATAATACACATAATTATGTTATTGTTATTAAGGCAATCATAACAGATACCATATGGACTTTAAAGTGTCTTTGAGTACAAATCCTTAATACACACAGCATCACTAACATTTTGCAAGAAAAATCCATGCCACCAACTGCACACTACTGATTACATACACAGTTTGCCCTGTTTTCTTATGCTGTACGTACTGAGAATAACAATGCAACTCGTAGCTTTTATTGATACCTCATTTTCGATGTGTCCCCAGACTATCTGCGCTTCATGTTTTTAATACAACAGCCACTGCGTGCCAGGATTTGCTCCTGCAAATATGCCAACTTGTAGCTACTTTCAAAATGAGCTGTTCACCAGGAATTAGTGCCAAGGGTAAATCAATGGCACATTCAACTACATGTTCTAGCTCCGCAAAATGAATTAGACGCTCTATACAGTCCTTTTGTGTGCGACTGTCTTTTTTGCATCTTTATCAAATCTAGCTAAAAAGGCCAGAAATTATGTTCCAGAGGGCAGTCTGTTATCCAGCCAAGAATTAGCAAAATGGGAAGCAATCTTTCTACCTGCACTGTAAGTACTGGATTCTTGTATTAGAATAGGCTCTGCAGTGTCTAAACTATTTTCAGTCCTCAAAAAACGCTGCTTTCTTTCACTCGTTACCATTGCAACACAAGCAGCATCGCTAGATGCTCACAGCTCTGCAAACCGTCTACCCGTGACCAACTGCTGGGGTGTCATCAGCAAAAATTAGCTTAAATTGTGAATACTAAGAGCTGGCAGATGACTGTGTGTTTGTGCAGAGAGTCCTGCGAAGAAGGGTAACAGCCAACACTGAACCTCTGATTTCTCAAGCACAAGCCTGCCCTGTACTAGCTGCACCCAATATGGGCTGGCTGATGATTATTATCTACTGAGCACGATGGCTGCTCACATTGAGTAGACACAACCACAGGTAAAATTTAGTTACAACTCAAGTGCTTGGATTCTCCTTCTCCTCAGAACCTGGCAATAATGTGTGGAAGAAATCTGTGTGGCCTGAATGTGCCTCATTTCTAAAATCTTCTTACTGATTACCCTTTAAGATCCTGCAAATATTCAAGCCATTCTCCATTGACATCTTCAGTTTGTGACCGGCGTACAAATTGTACACATCTCCACCACGTTACCACCTCCTCCTACAGAATGGGACACTTATCTACTAGAGCCTCTGAGGTGAATGTCCAATTTCACCTGACTTCACTGTTCAGAGATAGTATTTCATCACATTTATTTTGGTATGGATTGTGCACAGTGTACGCACGTGTACACTATAGGCATTTTGTAAGCGTAAACTTGACTGATTGGCCACAAGACTGCTTTGGATAGCTGTAAAATGGATTTGGCCCCAAGCCACAGTTTGCTCTGTACAGAAATCACGTAGGACAGAGATAACCCAACATTTCAAGAATTCATAATGAATATGCTAAGAAATATTACCAACCTGTATTTGTATGGCTGATATTGTACATGCATTTTTAAACATTTCTCAATATCTATGCACACCATGACATACAAGAAAGTTCTAGTTGGATATTTATCAGGAAAAACCTTATGAAAATGTGTTTTCTGTAACTGGTGTGAAGCCAGCCCACTCTCTGCTGATTAGATACAGTTGCAGTTCAGAATAGCCCTATTCAGCATAGTAGGAAGCAATCGCTCCCTGTATGAGGCTTGAATTGAGAGCTTCATGCTTTATGCTGAATGACTAAACCCAGAAAGATCAAGAAGAGCGCATTAATTGCCATCTTCAGCTTGAAGGGTAAAAAAGAAAAACAAAATGCAACTCAACATCTTCACCTGGCTTCTCTTTACAGGGCCTTTGTAAGTACTATTTCAAAAAATCCACTTCACGGATATGCTTTCATAGTAATGCTCTTATATTGAAGCACAAAAACACCAACATCCACGAGAAGCGATGATTTTCATATAGACTGTACAAGCTTAGTACCCAAATTGTTTATTATGTGCAGAATCACCCTCTCACACCATTTTAGATTTTCCTCTCCAGGTAACGTCTTGACCTCCCAGTGCTGGTGATTGCAGAAAAGTATCTGAAACGCAGCCCTCACCTAAGCTGACACCTCTCTCCCTCAAATCTGGACTTTAAACCTTAAGGTATTAAGCCTGTGAAAAGAGCTAGCAATTCTTTGAAGAGTGTGTGTGAAATCACCAGTATTCCAATTTCACATATGAGCAAGAAAAAAGTGTTTTTCCTTAAAGTCACCAGCATGACTTTCTGAGGATCTGCAGTTTCCTAATTCTGAAATAATAAGAAGAAAGATTACAACTTACAAATCCACTGCATAACCACTATGCTGTTTCTGCTACCCAAGGTACTGCCTAACTTCAAATACTATTAAAAAAAATAAGGTTAAATATATAATTCTTTTGTTTTGACATATTCGCATACTAGTATCTTCAATATGTGCCAACATTAAAGCCATTTTCATTTCTAACATTTGATTTTCCTTTTATTTTTAAAATGCTGCATGGTTGTATTAGTATTTAAACAGAAGAAATCAGGACCATCCTGATTTATTTTAAAAATCTGAAATTTCTTTTACAAAAAGGAGTCTATTAGTAGTGTGTGAAATGTGTATGGTCTGGGTTCTTAAAACATCTTGCAAAGCAATTTATTTTTATTCACTATGCTTTGAATTATCTTTTCAACATTAACTCTCCCATATGCCTTTCTTTATTGCTAGCATAAAGCAAAAGCAGAGAATTTACTCAGACAATACTAATAAGTTTTCTATGACATTTATAAAAGAAAATCATATTAAATAATTTAACTTACACATATTTTTAGAACATGCTCTAAAACTAGGATTATTTAATATCCACTAAAAGTCTGAAATAATGCCAATACCATGAATATTGTTTTACTTTCTGTCACGTTTAATGAATCTGTATATTTTATTTAATGAACTAAGCTACCTCCAAATACATAGGCCAATGCTTACATAGTCGCACTGCAAACAGCAGACCAATGAGAATGGATTGTTAATTTCCCCAGGCCTCCTGAGGTCTAAAATCCAAGATCACATTCTTAAAGCAGAGGATACTAGATAATCTTTTAGCACCCTTCTCATAAACAAGTTCAGAAACACCAGCAGCAACTTTAAAAAGATATACAACACAGATAGAAAATGTTTGTCATTAAGCACAGAAGTGAAGCCAGCAAAAACAAAGAATATTTTCTTCATAGGAGAGGTAGCTACCTATTTTTGGAGACAGTCTTATTTGTCTTTACATGAGAAATTTGGGTCCAACCCACAAATAGCATGAAGTTCTCTCATAGGCCTCAAACTTTGATATAACACTTGACAAAACCCAACTGAGCACAAAGCAGCAGTTTCCCAAGCCAGATATAAGCACTTCTTGAGAAATTTTGAGTCAAGTCATTGCAGAGTCATGGCTCTTGCCTACAAGAAAATATCGTATTTTCCCCCATGACATCTCCGAAAGGCTCTGTTGGACACAGTGCAGATGCACTGGTGGGGAAAACAAACCTGTTCCTCTTTGTGATAGCCCTGGCATTAACTTGGCAATCTCCTTGCCGACTGCTTCACTAGAGCACCGAAGCATATGTTCACCTTTAAGAACGGATATGGTCACTGCTGAGGTCAATGAAACTAGGTGCATGTTGAAGGGCCTACTGGAACAAGGCCTAGCCCACAATCAGCCATTAGCAGAACTTAATCTGCTGCTGATCATCTGCACACTAGCGTGGTATCAGAAGATGCCACGTAGAAAAGACTTAAAAAGAGAAACCCAGAGACAAGAGACTTACGACAGTCTAACGAATCACCAGAAGAAGGGCTTACCAACCATAGGCAACGGTTACAAAAATGGGGCATGGGGAACAACAAAACCATTTTGTCAAGACCACACTGTAAACTTACACCTTGGCATAAGCTAATACCATCCTCCAGATATCACCATTCAGGCTGTCCTAAAAGTTAATTCTCGCTGCTTGGACTTGGGAGCTTTTACAGCAATCCTTCCTCAGCTTACATAAATCTGGTTGATTTTTAAGGTACCCCATTAAATGGTTAATGTCACAAAGTAAATGTATTTTCCTCTCCTCAACACAGAGCATCACTTAACGAAATGACAATGTCAGTTCTCCAACAAAATGAACCCATGATTAAACAGATATGATTTTTACAGTCTTTAGTATTGGTGTGTAGGGCAATCAAATGCTTCCAGAAAACTGCAAGATTTTGTATTTTCTACCTCCAGGGATAGGGGTTTTCTATCTCCAGGGTTTTCTACCTCCAAAGAAAAACAGTGAAATGTGGGTCATTATAGTTCCATGTCATGTACAAAAGGAAACATGGCACTTGACAAAAAAAATATTTTTTTATAGATAGGATGCTTGCTAAGTAGGTCTCATGTTGCAAAGCATCAAACACAATCGCCTTTTCCTGCTGCCACTGAAACTACTGACAGTCTATGCATTAAAATACCAAAATTAAAAAAACAAAAACAAAAAACACTTGAATCTTTGGGCTTGTGCACTATGTAAGAGCCCATCAAGAGGAATACAGGAAAACCATCTTCCTTAATTGTGAAATTAATATTAAGACAGTATTTTTTAAGAAATAACATTACGTATATTCCTCCTCTGAATTCCCAGATTACATAATCCCCAGGAGTTTCAGAGCCATCTGGTTCCAAATGGTAAATTAATTACTTTTTTAATGCTGCATGTGTACTGTGATACTTTATAACTGTTATACGCATTTATACAACCAACTAGAAGTCCAGCATTTTTTAAACCTGAATTAGTTATTTATTTCCTCCTCCTATTATTACTTTGGCTGCCTCAGGTGATCTTAAATCCATCAAAAACACATGCTTGAAATTTCAGTGGGCATCGGTAGGATACGGCTGCACAGGGCTGGGGTGTAGCTAGCTGATGCAGGAAGGCTGGAGCGTGCTTGCCCGAAGCCTCCCTTGATGATGCCTCTGGGTTCTTGGCTGGAAACGCATTACCAGGCAATGATGGGGAGGGAGGGTTCAGAGCTCCTTGAAGAGAAACCACTTGGCTTGGACAAGATCAGCAGCGCGGGAGCAGCGGGCAGAACAGCAGCAGAGCCCCTCGTGTTGAGCAGCTTGGGCAGTATTGACCACGCGCCAACCTCTATAGCCGTGTGTGCTACGGCCGACTCAGCCGCTCGTGCTGTGGCACTGCTATCTGCACCTCTAAAGGACTCGTGAGAGACACCACATCAAGCTGAGATCGAAATCAAAGTCTTTCCCTATTCATTTGCCCAACACACATACTAATAACCTAAATATACCCATACTCCTGACAAAGGCTGAAACTCAGCAAATTCTGCAAGGGCTTTTGCATTTGCCACTAAGAAAAGAATTTATCTATTGTAAAATCTGGGAAACATGTAATAGGCAGGGGGGCACTCTTGCACGAAATGAAATCCCTCTTCAGCCCCCTTGCCACCATAAATTCTAACATATTGCTTTGGTAGGGAGCTCAGCTCTGAGAATCATGCTGCAGCACTGAAGGGTATGTTTGAGCATAGTTGTGCACCCTCGCAAAATCCAGAATTTGGTAAAAAAAAAACAAGGGTTGGAGATGAAAGACCTATATGATTCTGTCTGAAGGGTATTTAGGAGGAAGAAGGAATTTTTAAACTGTGCTGTTTTCTGTCCCAGCCAAGCTCCTCTCTTGGTCCAACTGTGTACGTTTCTTCCCTACACTTACAGTATGTGTCTTTACAGGCCTCAAAATGCTTTCTTGCTTAGAGAATAAAACTTCTGTAACTCTGTTCAGGAAATCTTAGAATTCATGCTCAGTACAGCCCAGTGGGATTAATTCAGTAGCTTGCAGAGAAGCAGCCTGCTTGGGACTAAGGTCTGTATTTGCTCACTTCGCCCTTGGCTCCTGCACATATTTTGGCCCAATACAATCACCTCTGATGCTGTGGTTACAATTCAGACTTCTTTTTTTAAACCTGAACTAGAACCTGTCATCTTTGTAGGGAGTACAGCAGCAAATGCATCTACGTGTCCATAGTCTTCTAGTAACTTTTCTACTGTTTGCCCTAGAGGACATTCCTGCTCCCAAACTGTCACAATTAGCTTGGGCAAGGGGGAGAGTTGAAGTCTGCAGAAGCATTTCAGGTGAAAGCAAGCCCAGGATGCTCTCGTGGAAGCACAGAAAGCGGGCACAAACAGTAAAAGGGGCACAGACTCCCATCTTCTCAGCCCCTCAGCTCCTCTGGGGAAATACATTCCCTCTCGGTACTTCAGGCATCCCCTGCAAGGCGAATCCCTGCCTCACCTACAACACAGCCATATGGCACCACTACGGCAGTTCACCTTAAACAGGAATCAGTTTAAGATTTCAATTCAGCTTTATTAGTGAAGCTGATGGGCTGAGATTGGAGAGGGTTTCCCAACGCCACTGTCTCTTAACCAACGCCTACAGAAACACTGTATAGATTTTTATAGCAATTTGCTGTTTTCGGATGCATGTCATTTTATTGCCAAAATGGTTCAACAAGTCAGGATAAATCATGGTTTGGATAAACGTTGCTTACTGCTTCTGTTTTCTCACCCCAAATTAATAGAAAGTGGGTGATTCACCCTACTATGCCGAGCATTTTAATGACAGCATCTAAATACTCCAGTCATGGTGGTGCGGGAAGGAAGTCCTCTCCCCAGAAGACATCATCACACAAAGAGATAAAGAGAGAAACATATGGAAGGCTGCTAGCATTTACCAAAGCGTTTCCCAAAACTACTGAATATCCAAGGTGCAAGCATAGTGCAACACCTGAAGACAAGAGAGGAATGGAAAGTATCAGGCATTGAGTTCCAGGGACAACACACAAGGATGTCTCTGCAGTTAAGGATTTTAAAAACAACTAGTGGGACAAACAGTAACACAGCTAATCCTTGGCACTGGCAAGCTGCCTATTTAGAGAGAGCAGCAGCTGGTGAATCTGACGTAAGTCCCTGCATCCAAAGCAGGAACTTACTGTAATGAAACCATAGCCCACACTGTGGAAAAAAAGGGACTGTAAATTCAACCAAAAAAAAAAAATCCAAAAAACAGTAGGATCTCAATACAGCATGCGCTGCTTTGCATTATTCCCATACAAATAAAATTAACCCACATAATATTGTGATTAAGCCGATTAAAAAAAAAAAAAAAAACAGAAATCAAAACCATCACTTGGATTGAAGGCAGCACTTAAAAAAAAAGGAGGCCGAAGCAGCTAGAAAATTCACTTCTTATTTGGGTTGAAAAGCACAAATTAGAGACCTCAAGTGGAACACAAGCACTCTCACAGAACCCCCAAGGCCTTACGCAGAGCTACCTGGACTGGGAAAAATACCCACATTTCTGAAGCACCTCATGCAGGATCCCGGCATCCCTCCAGCCTCAGTGGAGCACTGCACGAACGGCAGCTCCTCACTCCTCGGCAGGGATAAAAGCACCTCCTGAGGGACACGTTCTCGGCCCTCTCCTCGGAGCAGGGCTGTCCTGTGTGCTGGGAGCCTCAGCTCATCCCTACCCACCTCGCTGCCCTGAGCAGCTGCTTTTGGAGCTGCCTTTGGTTGTTTGCTTGTTTGTTTTAACTTCAGGGTTATTAAAAAAAGGCTTTGAAGCAGCTGATTGATAGCTTTTAATTTTTCCCTTGGTTAGCTGATACTAATTAACAAGGGGAGAAAGGAGCATAGTGTGCACAGCGGCAGCCGCGCTCACACAAAGCCCCGAGTCTCATTCCAGGAATTCCTCTTGCCGTGCCTGGCACAGCTAATAAAAGGTGCAGATTTCACGGAGAAAATCCCCTCAGGGTTTTTGGGTGGAGGGATGGGCCGGGAGGAACAGGGCAGGATGAGAAGTGCTATCTTTCCTTTAGGGAAGGCAGCAGGAGAAGTGCTCGGGTTATTAAACTGTTCCGTTTGCTCCATAAGCAATTCTGTGTGTGAACATTGGGGTTCTACGCTTGCAAACTCTCCTCGACCTCGAATGTCGAGTGTGCGTCGTTTAGAAAGAAAATGGTTCCTTTGGTCTGTTTTTAACAGGCAGCCTTGTAAAAACAGCTTTGGATCTGAACCACAAGTTGTGGATAAAAT